>QUSF01000066.1:574224-597010 GCA_003676055.1 Chloebia gouldiae | reverse complement strand
GCTGGAAAAGGATTGTTCTGTGTGCCTGAGCTGGTTCTGGGGCTGGAAAAGGATTGTTCTGTGTGCCTGAGCTGGGTCTGGGCTGGAAAAGGATTGTTCTGTGTGACTGAGCTGTGAGGAGACCTTGCTGACACTTTATATGGAGTTCAGAGTCACACACCAGTGCAGTGCAGAATCTGGAAAAGATGAAAGCTAAAAGTCATCAGGCAGTGTGCAGGACGTGGATGGCCTGAAGCCCTGAGGAGCAGAAGGGCCACGATGCTGTGTGGAAAGTCAGGCTGCCCTGAACCCAGGAGCCATCAGGGAGGTTGGGGGCAAATCCCTGGTGGAACATGGGGTATCTTGGCTGGCCCCCTCCTGCGTGCAGGTGGTTTTGGTGTGTGGGCTCTGCATGTCTGGGCACCTCTCTGGTGTGCCTGGGCTTAACAGTGGCTGTGGGTGAAGCAATGCAGGAGATTTACTCTTTTGTCTTAATTTTTTTTTTGGGTAATGAGTTGGGAAGAAACACTCAGTGCCTGCAAGAATCCAACATGTCACGAATGCCTGGCTCCTGGGCTGCCCTCTCCTCCTGCCAGGCCCTAACCCTGGCTGGGGTGGGAGGTTTCTATCTGTTCCCACACTGCCTCCTCAGCTGCCCCGAGGCTCCTTGCTGGGCTTTGGTCTCCCCCAGCAGCAAGCCCAGGCCTGTGCAGCCCATTCTGGCTCAAGGAACTGTGCCTAGGGATGGTTCCCATGCTCTCCCATCTCTTTGCAGGGAGTACAGGTTTAAAACCAATATCACGTTCTATGACAACGATACCGTTTCCTACCTGGAGTACCGGCACCTTTTCTTCCAGCCAGACTTGTCCAACGGCACGGAAGAGGAGTACATTGTTGTGCCAAACATCATGATGATGGTGAGTGCTTGTTGCCTCCAAAGGCTCCACCTTTGGAGCTTGCAGGGAGGGTGGTGATATCCAGCACTGAACCACTAAACGGTTTCCTTGTAGGGCTGATTAAGCAATGAGGTGTGGTTAAGCTTATATAATGGAATTTTCTGCTTTGTGGGTGTTAAGTTGTTCTGGAGGCTGCTGCTGTTCCACAACCAGAGCGTGCAGAGCAGCTGGTCTTGAGTCCACAAGTTTATCTGAGCATCCTGTGGGGAAACCAAGCCTGTGAGCCCTCAACTGCCTTCTTCCCCCACTGGGAATCCATGAGGAACCTCAGTCTGCCCAGAGGACTCCTCTGGGACTATAGATGGGAGCAGCAGAACGATTTTGGTTAGCACCAAAAATGCTTCGTCTTGGCTAAAGGTGGGCCTCTCATCCCAGAGGTTGGTTTTGTTTCTCAGGGAGCAGCTGTGATGATGGAAAAACTGCCAGCTTTCGTGAAGTTTTTACTGAGTGGAGCCCTGGCCAGCCTGAAGCAGGAGGCGTTCATGAACCGGACGGTGGGGGAGATCATGTGGGGGTACGATGACCCCCTCATAGACGCCATAAACATGATTGTTCCTGGCCTGCTCCCTTTCAAGGGCAAGTTTGGATTATTCATGGATGTAAGTGTTGGTTGGGAACGCTAAAATCACAGCAATATTGATCTTGGGGACAGCTCAGACACTCAGCTAAGCAGAAGCTGAGCAGCTGATGGTGTGTGAGGCACCCCTAGAGCCGATGGGGCACCCCGAGTCAGGGATGTGTTGCAGCCTTGCTGCGTGCAGTAGATTAAACCATCCTTCCTTCTCTCTGCAGTTTAACAACTCCAACTCAGGGCGTTTCACAGTGAACACAGGCATGAAGAACATCAGTCAGGTGCACATGGTGGATTCATGGAATGGGCTGAAGATGGTGAGTGTCTGGCAGCAAATCCTGAATAATGGGGAGTGCCTGATTTAAAGCAGGGTAAGATGAAAGCTCTGGGTGCTGTTGTGTATGCATCAGGTGTGAAGAAAAGTTTCTACAAGACTTCAACTGCTGCAACTTCTGTTCTAGCAGCCATGTGGCTTTTCAGGAAGCATTAAATTCATCTGTTCATGGGTTTTTCACTTGCACTCCCTTGCGGTGCTGTTGGAGCTGGTTGCCTGTAATGGTTGAAGTCTCAGGCTCCTGTGGCCTGTGTTGAAGGTGTTAAATGTTCTTGTTAAAGGATGCTTTACTCTTCCTTTGTAGAATTCTGCTCCAAACAAAAATCAGCTGAAGGTAGAGCTCAGCTTCTGGGGGCAGGTGGATCTTCTCCATTAATTGGGTGGATGTTTGGCTCACAGAGTCAGGGAGGATGAAAAACATGCCTAAGATGGGAAAGATCTTTGCTGCTGCTATGGAAGCAGTGTGGGGTGGTGGACATTCCATGCAGGGGTGAGAGCTGACTCCAGCAAGCTCGTCCCTCTGAGTTCTTCTCTCCACACCTGTCCCACAGGTGAACTACTGGCGGAGCAGCCAGTGCAACATGATCAACGGGACAGCAGGGGAGATGTGGCCACCCTTCCTGTCCCCAACCTTCCTGGACTTCTACAGCCCTGATGCCTGCAGGTGAGGCCACAGCTGCCAGCCTGTCCCCATGCAGGTGGCAGGACATGCTGCACCCATCCTGCACACGCAGAGGGCTCAGGAATTGTTCCTTTAGTTAAAGTTCAGCTGCAGTTTGGGTTTGCATTACCTCTGAGCTTTGCAAACAGTGTACTTGTCTCATTATCAGCATCTTGTAGTGTCCATAAATACCTTGCAGGTCACTGGAAATGTCCAGCTTGCCCACATTTAATCAGTACAAAATAACCAGATGTGTTATCAAATGTAGATAAGATGTGGGCAGTTAGAAGGAGAAGTAAGGGTTGTCAGAGGGAAATGTAACTGTAACTGCAGAACTCTTTCAGCTGACTAAACTCTTGGAGAAATTATGTCTGGGAGGAAATTGTGCCACCATTTTCCAGGCTCTTTCTTCTTTTTTTTTTCCTTTTTTCTTGTTTTTTTTTCTGCCTGTTTAAAACACCCTGACCTTAGCTGATCATCACACAGGGGTTAAAGTACCCCACTGTGCCTGAGGCTGGAAGGAGGGGAAGCAGGCACAAAACCCCTGTCCCTAGCTTGGGGAAGATAATGGTAACTCCAGCTTTGTAGATAAAGCTGCAAAACAAGCGAGTTCTCCTGTTGGATAGAGAACAATGACCAGTGAGCAAACAGCTGAGCTGAGCAATAGCACAGGGGACATCAGCAAACACCAGAATGACCCGGAGCCAGGAATTTACAGGGAAGTTTCCTTGTAACTGAAGTTTAAACACATACCTGTCCCTGTCAAGGAACCTCTGGGACAGAGAATGTTTCCAGTAACGTGGAGGAAACCAAGCTTGGTTTGTTGTTGGCACAGGAGGTTCCTGCCACACAGAACTGTGGGGAAGTGGCTCAGCCTCTCAGACAGTGCTGTCTGATCCCCAGACCTCTGCCTCAGCCTCTGCTCACACAGTCACAAACATCAGCTGGTAGGCTAAGAACATTCCTGCCTCTGCAGGGCAGGCAGGGCCCATTCTCTGCTCGGTGCACATGAAGTGCAGCTGGTGCTGACAGGCAGCAGCCAGGGTTTTATCCTCTTGATGGGCTACAGCAAGCTCTGCCTTCTGGCTGGGAGGTGAGCACGTGTAGCTGCTGGACATGCCCTGAATGCCCCATCCTTGCTCCCAGCATCAGAAAGGACCATTCCTCTGTAGGAATGAGCGTCCCCTTGGCCTGTCCAGGCTGTCCTGGCAGCCCACAGTGACCCACTCAGCCATTCTGTGGTTCTCTGATCTCTGCAAGCCTCACTCAAGAGTGAAGGGAGCAAATTTTTGTCCTAGAGACTTACATCAAACCTGGCCAGCAATATAGCAGCACAGTATCAACAGCCTCTAGTAGCAAGAAAAAAAATCCTGCTGTCATCAGGTAGGGAAATTTTCCACTCCCCTGGCAGTGTATTGCTGGAGCTGGCCTTCAAAGGAGATTTATCCAGTGCTGTAATGGAACCACCTCGGAGACAAGGCTTGTATAAAGTGGGTATTATCTCTTGGAGAGCAGCCCTGGGGATTACTGCATGCCTTTAAACAAATCTCACCTGGATATAGCAAGAAGACTTACAAGCCTGTGGTTTCTCTCCATAACTAGTCCTAACCAACTCTTTAGATGTGCTTAAAACATGGAAAACAAAAGGCTCAAATACTTATCCCCCATTCCCTGAAGCACTGCTGAGGGTTTATCTTGATCTCAAAGTCTAAGTTACGTTGCAACTGCATCTTATCCAGCCAAGATAAGGACCCACTTCTGTGCTGGGAACCTGTTGGCTAATCCTGATCCTTCTCCACTGAACCCCTTGCAGATCCATGAGGCTGGTGTACGAGCAGTCGGGGCAGTTCAAGGGTGTGCCCACCTATCGCTTCGTGGCGCCCAAAACCCTCTTTGCCAACGGCACCGACTATCCACCCAACGAGGGCTTCTGCCCCTGCATGCAGTCTGGCATCCTGAACGTCAGCACCTGCAGGCTCAGTAAGTGCTTTCCTCCCTGGCTGTCCTTAGTGGACCAGTATTAAATTTGAGATGCAACAGGAGCTTGGCTGTCTGAAAAGAACAGCTCTACTGCCTGCTGGGATGGTGAAAAGTGTTGGTGGGCTCTGCTTGCACTCCCAAAGGCATCTCAGCAATGAGGGAAAACCCTCGTGCCTAACCTTCAGTGCCCAGCCCTAGGAGAGCCTGGCATTTGTGGGAATGCCCAAGGATGCAGTGGGAGCCTTACATCCCCTGGGCTGCTAGGGGGAGCAAGGAAGAGGCAGCCCCAGATGAAAGGTTAACTTTGGACACTGCAGCATTGCATGCTGTGGGGAGAGAGCGGGTGGTCCTGGATCCTCCCAGATCAATGGAACAACCTGCAGGGAGGGAGGGGAAGGAGGTTGCTGGCTGGGAGGAGAAAATATAAAAGCTTCTTCAGAACAAGTACTGCAGGAGCTTAAAAACCTCAAAAAAAAAAAAAAAAAAGCTTTTAAGTGGGTGTGGAGCAGCTTAAAGATGCCTTAATCTCCTCCAGATGCGCCGATGTTCATTTCCCACCCTCACTTCTACAACGCCGACCCATTCCTGGTGAATGCAGTGGAAGGCCTGCACCCCAACAAGGACCAGCACGGGCTTTTCCTCGATGTGCACCCTGTGAGTGAGCCCACCAGGGTCCTCCCCTCACCCCGGGGACCCTGCCAGCAGCTGAGTGGTGGCAGCACTCTGCTCTCATGGCACTGATCCAAGCAGGTTCCATAGTGCGAGGACATGTGCAGATAAAAATGTCAAAACCATAAACTAATTGAATAATTAGCCTGGCATCTAGAAAATTGCAGAACTAATTATAAACATAATTGTTTCGATAAGCACACCAAAACTCTTTCCACTGACTCAGGCCTATAGACCAGGAGGTGTATCTGGCAGCAGCCCAGCTGTGCCCCAAATCTGCAAATGCACATTGCCATGAGAACTGGCTGGCAAAGTCTGAACACCACGCTGTGGCTCTCGCTGGCACCTCCATTTTTGGGCTGGCTTCTTCCATTCTCTCAGCCTGCCCATCTGGAAGTGACTGCTTTTGGACTGGGTGCTGTGTTACACCCCTCATGTACCCACAGAGTGAGGGTGAAGTCACCACTCCAGAGTGGTGATTTGGGGTGTCCTGAGGTATCACTGTCCCAGCTGCTGATGGCAAAGGGACTTTGGGATTTTCCACCCTCAGCCTGTGTTGTGCGAGGTCGGTTTTTCTAAATGTTAATTGATGTTTGCTCAAGCAAAAAAACCTATTTCCCTCTTAGACACAGAGTTTACCCTCTGTGTCTTACCTAGCAATTGGGTTCTGACTGCTTTTCATATCGCAGCTACGAAAATCTAATTAAGTTTATTACAGTATCAAACATCTACTGATAACAGTACAGTTAACTGCATTTTTATCTAGCTTCAGGCTGCTGACTGTAAACAGGGACAGTCCAACAAAAATTCTCTGCTTGTAAAAATATGTTGCAAAACTGCAGAGTCATGAGAAGTCAATGTCTTAATGGGTGTCAACAACACCAGCTTTGAGTGCAATGTTTTTCCTGGTCTTGGAATGTTGGATAGGGTCTGCTGGTCCCAAGAAGTTACTGATGAACTGGTTCTTCTCTTCCTCTGCAGATGACAGGCATCCCCATGAACTGCTCCATCAAGCTCCAGCTGAACCTGTACATAAAGCACGTGTCTGGTATCACGTAAGTGCTCACCTCCTAGAAATGTCCACCTGCCTTCCCTGAGCAGGCAGTTCTGCTCATGCTGAGCTCGCTGCAGAGTTTACCCTCTCCAAAGCTTTACCATTGCTGGAGCCAGCCAGCTCTTGTTGAAACATCAGCCATTCCAGTGGCCACAGGTTCCATCCTTCAGCAGTGCAGAGAGTGCCTGCCTGTTTGCTCAGCTCAGGCAGTGTCCCTGTCCCTCACCTGGCAGCTGAGGCATGAAATGTTCCTCCTGGTGGGGCAGGAGCTGTTCACCTACACTGTGCTGCCTCTCAGGAGTCACCTGCAGCATGGAGAGGCAAAACCCACTCAGCCTGTGTCCAGAAGACACTTCCAGCTCTATGAAAGCAAACAGGAGGTCTCTCTAACCAAACTGTGTGGTGACAGATGTGAAATACCAGCAAGGGTGGGAGTGTGCTCTTGCTGCTTGGGCTGAGGGGCAAACACCTGCAGACAGCCCCCAGGTGACTGAGACATGAACTTTGGCATTCTGGCTCACTCAGTTTCATCTCCCTGGAGCCCAGGTTTGGGATGGCTCTTACTGCTGTCCTTGGGCAGCTAAACCCCTGTGCAAGCACAAGCTCTGCCTGTGCAACTGGAGCAGCAAGGATTGCCACCTCCTTATGCTGGTTTCCTGGCCACTGTCAGTCTGTCAGAGGTGTCCCCTTAGGAAGAATTGTGGTGCTCGTTGTGACCTGATCAACCATAAACCTAAGCTCCTTTTTTAATTTTCTTCCCCCCCCAGTCAAACAGGGAAGATTAAGCCAGTGGTCCTGCCGCTGCTGTGGTTTGCAGAGGTGAGCTGCCTTCCTCAGCCTGATTCTGCAGAGCCTCTCCTGCTTCCCCATCACCCAGTGCTGGGGAAACTCCACTTTGGATAAAGCTTTAGGCCAGCCAGACTAATTAGGCACCAACAGAAGGCTTTTCAATACTTGGCTATGCCATTAATCCCTCTGAGCTGAACAAACCCTGCACTATATGTGGTAAATCTCTGGCTCTGGCCTAGATGTGGGGTTAAATAGGGCCCTGGACAGAGCTGCCAGCATCCCTGTCCTCCTGTGGGCCAAGGAGTGCAGCCTCCAGCTGTGGGTGCGTGGCCAGCTGACTCCTGCTATTTAGTAAAAGCTCTTAACCTGACTGAATCTTGCATAAATCCCCTAATTTATGCTGGGAGGTGGTGGGAGAGGAATCATGCAGCTGCTCTGTCTCAGCCCTGGACGGGAGGGAAGTGCCACTGACAGCTCTGCTTTTTTGAGCAGAGCGGATCCATCGAGGGCTCGGTCCTAAAGCAGTTTTACACCAACCTGGTGCTGCTGCCGTCGGTGCTGGAGTACCTGCAGTACATCTTCCTTGGCCTGAGTGTGCCTCTCATTATCTCAGCAGCTGTGCTCATGGCAATGAGGAAGGTAAGAATCTGCAGGTGCCTGGTGGGAAGTGCTGCCAGTCAAATCAGACTCAATCAGACGCTGTAGTTTGGGCTGACAATCCAACCTGTCTGAGGAAACATTGGCTGATGCCCCCAGCAATCTCCTAATGGTGCCAGGTGCCAGCAGATTGCAGCAGGACTTCCTTAGCCATCTAGCAAATAGATAACATGAAGCATTTCTGGCGTTTTTGGTGCACAGCAGTGATGGAAGTGGTTTCCTGGAGGAGGAGGTATTTCTCAGCTCACTTAGCTAGTGAAGAAATAATCCTAGTTTATCAACCCAGCCTCCACAGAAGGCAGCAGCAGGTCTGTGCTGTTGCACAGATCTGCATTTCTGCAGTGTTTTTCCAGTCAGAACAGAGTCTTCTCCAGGGAATGGAGCTAGCTGAACACAGCATGTTAAGTGAAATGCAGTTGGTGTGTTCTTGCAGAGGGGACACAGCCACCGTGGCTGCTCCTCAGCCCAGCACAGATCCTGCATTTCCTTGAAATGCTCTCGCTGTGCAAAGTGCTCCAAAGAGCTCTGGAAGTGAAAGCCTCAGAGCCTTTGTGCATCTGAGAAGTTTTCCTGAGAAGTGAGGACCTTTGAAGGTGCTGGGAGCTGGCAGCTGAGCTGTCAGGACTGAGTATAAAACACCCAAAACGCTCAGTGCAGATCCGTGGCTCTGGCTCCACAGTGATCTGGTAACACCCAGCTCTCTCTACAAGCTTTAGTTCTGGAAGTAGGGATCTGACTCCCTACCCTAACCCTGTATCAAAAGAAGCTGATTTAGTTTTGGACTGCAGTCAGGTAGCTTAGGCTGGCTCTAAAGCTGCAGAGGTGAAGAGGCTGCTTGTGGGGATAAAAGGCAGTTCTGGGGATGAGAGCAGACTGAGGGGGAGCCTGTGTGAGGGGCTGCCTTTGCTCAGCTGGTTCCTGCCCTTCCTGGAACACCGATGCAAACCCACCTTAAATAGTGCCAGAGTTCTCAGAGTATCACGTAATTGGATTTTAATCAAGTCTACAATTACTTAAGTGACTTAAACACATGATCCCAAATCCCCTTGTTCCTCCACACACTTCCCTGCAGGGTGGGAGTGATGCTAGGGCCCAGCATGGAGCCCAGAGCTCAGCACCAAACCCTTCCTGTGCTCCCAGGGATGTCCTGGGCTGAACTGCTCCCCTTCAGCACACGTGAGTGCTTGCTGGCAGACAGGCTGCACTCTGCTGCATGACCCCAGGGGCTTGGAAAAAGAGCTGGGCAACTGTTTCTGACACCTCATACAGCCCTGAGCCAGCGTGTCCTCATCCTGCTTTGTGCAAGTCTTAATTCCTGGTATCAAAGAGATTTAACTATACTAGGAAGGGTCAGGGAGAAAAGCTGGATTTTTACTGAATATCTGCTTGTGAAATATCCCAAACTCGGGCACAAGCCAGCTGTATTTCTGTGCTCAAGCAAAAGAGTCATGAAGTGTTAGAACTAAAAATCCACGGCCTGACTACCTGGAAAGTGACTAAAAAGCCTCAATGATTTTACAAATCTCTAAGAAGGCAGCAGAACACATGAATGTCTCCACCTAATGAGTAGATAAGGGGTTGTAAACTGGAAGACAGCGATTTGCAGCCAAGGTGTGTTCCTCTGTGTGTTCCTCATTTGATTGAAGTGCTGCTGATCTAGCTCTGATTGCTTAATCACGCACAGTTCTGCCTCCAGAAGTCCCAGGCGATGTCAGAGGGGACACTGAGCAGGGACATTGTCCACACCTTCACGTGTCTGCCAGCGTGAAGGTCTCCCTGAACCCAGCTCCTCCCTCTGGTGTCTTCTGTGCCTCTGGCTTCTGGAGGGAGCAGTGTGCTCTGAGGCCAGTGCAGATGAGGTACTGTGAAACACTTAAATCTTAGTCTAGTTCATAGTGGAGCCAGTTTGAAATGCATCTGTTGGACTCGCAGCTCTAAAAAAAGCATCATCTGTACAGGTGTAAAATACCCCCAGATTTTGTAGCTCTCTGCCATTGTGGCATAAAGCCTGTGTGGTGACACTTTCAAAAGGCAAACAGACCATTTTAAAACTGGCTTGACACTGAAAAAAAAAAAATCTTACCTAGGACTTAGTTTAATCTAAATTTCTAAATCTTCGTTAATAACTCGATTTTAGTTAAACAATGATTTCTCAAATCTCCTCCGCAAATTGGAACCCTCATGAAATTCATGTCCGAGTGCACCATAAACCAGACTGATTGTCTTCTAGGAAAAGTGCTCTTTATTTTGGAGTAGCACTAAAAAGAGCTCAGACAGTAATAAGACAAACCAGGCCACCTCTGCCAAAAAGCTGCCTCCGGTTAAGGGGACGGTGTTGCGGGAAGCCAGACTGTAGGTGGGTACCCACTCCAGGTAACACGCTTTTCTCTCGTCCTCATCTGATTCAACTGCACTTAAAACCAATCAAATGCAACCTTTGCTGCCCACATCTCCCAGACTTGACCTCCTGGCAGGCTTGATGGAGCAGTGTTGTCTCGTGGCTTGATGTGGGGCAATCCAGATGTCTTAATAGTGGCACTAAGCCAGGTTGCAAGCACGTGTTCTTATTGTTTCTCCCTGTGTACCTGATCTGCAGCCCTAATAATGTCAGCAGGGATCAGGGGGAAAGTAGGATTGGTGTGAGGAAATACTTTGCTTGCCTGTTTTGCACCTCCCCTCCCATCTCTGAGTGTTTGAGTTCCAGAGGTAAGTTTTTTGAATGGGTAGAGACTTGTGGGGTAACAGAGGTCAGTCCACTGGTGGGTGTCACCCCTCCCCTCAACGGAGAGGCTTTCAGGAGGGGGTTTCTGATGTATAAAATATCTGGGTTTTTATTACAGGAACACAAAATCACTGAGTCGTTGAGGTTGAAGGGACCTCTGGAGGTCATCCCCAATCCCTCTGCTCAGGCAGAGTCACCTAGCTCAGCACCATGTCCAGATGTCTCTTAATGTCTTCAGGAATGGAGATTCCCCAGGGCAACCTGGTCCCGTTTTTACAGTTCTCACAGGGGAAAAAAAAAAAAAAAAAGAAAAAATATTTCTTAATGTTTAGATGGAATCCCCTTTAAGTGTCCCTTTGCTCTTATCCTGTCCTTGGACACCACCAAGAAGAGCTCTGTTGTTACACCCTCCCTTCAGAAACTTCTTTTGAGTGCTAAGATCCCCCTGAGCCTTCTCTTCTCTAGGCTGAACAAGTTCTCTCAGCCTGTGCTCACATCAGAGTCTCCAGTCCCAAAATCACTTCAGTGGTCCTTTGCTGGACTCTTCCCAGTAGCTCCATCTCTCTCTTGGTCTGGGAAGCCCAGAACTGAACACAGTACTCCGTGTGTGGCCTCACCAGTGATGAGCAAAGGGCAAGGATCACTCCAGGACCTGCTGGCAACACTCCCAGTGCAGCCCAGGAACCAGCTGGCTGCCTTTGCTGTCCCCAACCTCCCTCAGGTCCTTTTCTGCCAAGCTGCTGCAGAGCTGGGTGACCTTTAGAGCTGGTGTGTGGGGGTTGTTGATCCCACATGAAACACCTTGTACATCCTCTTGTTGAACCTCATGAGGGTCCTTCCAGTCCCTTCCTCAGCCTGCTGAGGTCCCTCTGGTGTACCAGCCACACCCCCAGGTTTTGCAGATGATTAATAAAGATATTAAACAGGCCTGGACCCAGAATTGACCCCTGGTGTACACTGATGGTTACTGGCCTCCAACTCAACCCTCTAGGCATGGCTGTTCAGCCACTTTTCAGTCCACCTCACCGCCTGCTCATCCAATCCCAACTTCATCAGCTTCCCTATACGGTTTTTATGGGAGATGGTGTCAAAAGCCTGGAGTCCAGGTAGACAATATCCACTGCTCTACCAAGCCAATCATTTCAGCACAGGTGCTCAAGCACAGTTGCCCCTTGCTGAGGCCCAGTGACTACACTTCATGATTTAATTGTCCTTCATGTGCCTGGAAGTGGCTCCTAGAATTAGCTGCTGCATCACGTTCTCGAGGATGAAGGGAGACTGACTGGTCTGTAGCTCCTGAGGTCTTCTTGATCCTTTTCAAGACAGAAGTGACATTTGCTTTCCTTCAGTCTTTGAGCCAGGGCTGCCCAAAGACAACAGGGAGTGGCCTTGCTGTGACATGAGCCTCCTGATCCCATCTTGGTCCATGGATTTGTGCATGTCTAGGTTCCTTAAGTGTTCTCTGACCTCATCCTCTTCCACCAAGGGTGCATCTTCCTTGCTCTGGACTTTCTCCTGGTTTCTGGGGTCCCCTGCCTCATTCAACCCCAGGCCCTCGTGGTTCCCTCCTCTTTCCTTTGTCACCTGGGTACTTGGAGAAGCCTTTCTTGTCTCTGACATCCTTGGCTGGATCCAGTTCCAGCTGGGTTTTGGCTTTCCTGACTTCATCCCTGCATGCTGGGAGAGTTTCCCTGTGTTCTTGCCAGGTTACCTGTCCCTGCTCCCACCTTCCATGTGTCTCCTTTCTGCATTTGTGTTTGGAGCTCCTGGTTCATCCGTGTTGCCCTGCTGGCATTGTTCCCTGGCTCGGGATGCTTGTTAGGGTGGTCTGTTCTTGAACTTGGAGGAGGTGACCCTTGAATGTTAGCCATCCTTTTTGCCTTGACTGCATCCCCTCTCCAGAGGTCTGGAGACCTTTTTAGACTCATCAAGGTTGAAAATTCCTCCACCATCTTCAAGTCTAAACTTCAGCCAAATACCACCATGCCCAAAGAGTCGCCAGGTGTTCTGGTGGTATCACTGGAGCAGCAAAGGGCAATAGTCAGAGGGTTAGAAGAGCCTCACAGTCCCTCCACAACACCCCAATCCATGTGCCCAGCAAGAAAAAGGCTCTGGGGGAGGGACAGGTTGGTGTCCCTGTCCCCAGCAGCAGGACGTGACCCACTCCTGTCACCTGCTGCTTCCTCCTGAGGTTCTTGCATTGATTAGGGTCAGGGCCCACGTGCTCTGTGGGAAGGCGTATCTGGCTCCTGCTCAACGTGGAGGGTGGTGACCCTGTTTTATAGGTGTGTTTAGGTGAGGAGGAGCTGTCTTGGTGCCAGAAGGCTCCAGCTTCCACGCTTCCCCAGAGGCTGCACCTGCCATTATCCTAGGAAGGAGTGCTGCCCCTGTGTGCTGCAGCTGGTGCCTGGGGCTCTCCAGGCTCTTGTGTCCCTCAGCAGCCTGTCCCTGTCCCTTCCATCTTGGATGACTCCCATGGCTCCTCCACGCAGCTCTTCAGGCTGGGTGCTCGGGTGGTGTTGCAGGTGCTGGTGGGCAGGAATGGAAATAACC
The DNA here is from genome assembly GCA_003676055.1 of Chloebia gouldiae. Taxonomy (NCBI): domain Eukaryota; kingdom Metazoa; phylum Chordata; class Aves; order Passeriformes; family Passeridae; genus Chloebia; species Chloebia gouldiae. The sequence continues at coordinate 584,085 of QUSF01000066.1, read as the reverse complement.
TCGTTTTGCTAAGGCGAGAGGTACAACAAGGAGGTACCAAAATGTTCCATTTAAAAGCAGAGTCCTTGGCCCACTGCAAGAGGCTTGGGGTGTGCATGGCCCGGGTGGGGCCGCTGGGTGTGGCCAGGCTGTGACCTCTGTCCCCCTCCCTTGCAGGGAAGCGCTGCCGAGAAGAGCCCAGGTCCCCACGCCAGGCAGAGCAAAGCCACCCCCTCCTCCGAGACCACGCCGCTCCTGCAGGACAGCCCCAGCCAGGACGGCCCCGAGGCCTGAGCCACCCCCCCGGCACGCTTCCCTCTGGGGCAGCTCCTCCCTGGGACACCCTTCCCACTGGGACATCCTCCCACTGGGACACCCTTCCCACTGGGACACGGCCACGCTGCAGGTGACGCTGCTTTGGATCCCCAGAGCTCTCTGGAAGATGAAGTCGTGGACAGCTGGGCCAAGATCCTGCACAGCAAAACCGTGGGACAGCCCTGCAGCTCAGCATACCTGCTCATCCAGAAGCCTCAGCACTGTTCAAGAACCTTTTTGTCCCCAAGGGCCAGCCTGAGCCAGTGCTCTTCTCTCCAGTGGAATGAAGATGGTTGCTGACGGATCTGGGATGTTATTTGCAATTTAAAACTGTCTATTGCTAGGGATAAAAGGCACTCTAATGGCAGCCTTTAAAATAAATGAGGTTTGTATAGGTAGCACTGATGGGATTTAGTGATCTTTTTAAAAGCCACAGTTCATCTCACCAAATGGGGCACGCTGTCCTGGAGCCACTCACAGTTTTATTGCCACTTGATGTAACTGGACTACACTGCAAATCATTTCTGGGTGCTGTCACTTCAGTGATATCTCTTCCCACAGTACCTGGAGCCTGCCTGGGGTTGCTCCAGCTTTTGCTTGTGTTGGAGAGGAGTGGTGACTTTCAAAGCCCCAGCTCTGTGCCATGCCCTTGTGCTCCACAGCGATTCCAGCTCACAGCCCTGTTACTTAATCTCTCCTGGCTGTAGGTGGTGGCTGTGTGAGATGAGCCTTGGCAAAAGCTTGGTGGTACATGTGAGGTGTCACTCAGGTCCTGGCAGTTGTCCCTGCTGCCTGCTCAGCTATCTGGGACCAGCTCTTCTGGCCCTGGCCATCAGCACTGGGAGGCACTGGTCACCCTGGCTGACCACGGGAGGGGGAAGCTTCGCCCTGTCCTTGTGTGTTAATGAAGATATTTGTGCTTTTGGGAAGCAGGAACGAGTGCAATCCTGAAAGTAACAATGGCCTTAAGTATGGTTTGATTAAAGTATTGCAAATTTCTGAAATGGCGTGTTGGGTGACCTGGGGCTGGGTGGTTTGGGCCACACTTTCATAGGAAGGAACACCAAAGCTTAGGAATATTTTGGAAAATTACTAGCTTGTAGTTGTCTACCACACCTGCCTTGCCCACTTCCAGCCAGGAGTTTGGGAAAACCAAGGGGCCAGTGCTGGAGCATCTGACAAGGATGAGACAGAGCAGGGAATCTCTGCTCTGGCTTGGAGCAAGGGACTTGTTGCACTGTGTGTGACATGGATGTTCATGGGGTCTGGAAACCTTTCTCCAGGACACCCCTGGGACTTTCTAGTGGGGTAAGCAATACTTTTCTCTTAGAGCTCCATTCCCGGGCAGGAAGAGCACAGGACATACATCTGATTTTGGGCCAGTGGATTCCTTGCTGGCCACGTCCCACTCCTGCAGTGGGCTTAGGCTGCCTGACCATGGAAACAGCGCTGGTGGAGCCCAGCTCACGGCGGGGAAAGGAGGCACTTCGGTCTGTGGGCTGAACTCCCCTACATGCCTGAGTGTGTCTTGCAGGTGTGACAGCACTGGCCAAGTCCCTTCTGTGGCCATCACCGCTGCGTTATCTCCGTGGCACAAATCACCACTGAGAGATTCTTAAACTGCAGCTGTGAACTGGCTCTGGCCTTGAATCCGAGCGTCTCCATCAGCAAAGAGCAGCTCGCAGACACAGCCCGGGCCGGCGGAGGCGGAGCAGGGAGCGGGGCAGAGGCTGCGACACCGCAGGGCACCAAAGCAGGGACACGCCTGGGCTCCCTGCGAGTCCTTTGGCGCTAATCGCGGTCGGACGAGCGAGGAGGAGCGGCACAGGGAAGGCACAGGAGCGGCACGGGGGCGGCACAGGAGCGGCACGGGGCGCGGCAGCGAGCAGAGGCCGCGGCCGGCGCTCCTCGGCGCGGCTGCAGAGGCGGAGCTGCCGCGCCTCGCTCGCTGCAGCGCGGCCGCGCGGCCGCAGGAGGGCGCTGCGGGACCGCGGGTGGGCATGGGGGACGGGGGGATGGACGGGGGGACAGAGGGACAGACAGGGGGGGACAGAGGGACAGAGGGACAGACACGGGGGGACAGAGGGACAGACACGGGGGGACAGGGGGGACAGAGCGACAGGGGGGACAGAGGGACAGACAGGGGGGGACAGAGGGACAGACACGGGGGGGACAGGGAGGGACAGAGGGACAGACAGGGGGGACAGAGGGACAGACACGGGGGGACGGGGGGAGACAGAGGGACAGGGGGGACAGAGGGACAGACACAGGGGGACAGAGGGACGGACAGGGGGACAGACACAGGGGGACAGACGGACAGGAGGGACAGGGGGGACGGGGACAGGGGGACAGAGGGACAGGAGGACAGAGGGACTGAGGGACAGACCCTGGGGGAGAGAGGGACGGGGGGACAGGGGGGTACAGGGAGGGACAGACACAGGGGGACAGAGGGATTGAGCCTGGGATCAGAGGGACGGGGGGGACAGAGGGGCCTGGGGGACAGAGGGACTGACCCTGGGGGACAGAGGGACAGGGGAGACAGAGGGACAGAGGGACTGACCCTGGGGGACAGAGGGACAGGGAAGACAGAGGGACAGAGGGACTGACCCTGGGGGACAGAGGGAATGACCCCATGGGACAGAGGGACAGAGAGACTGACACTGGGGGACAGAAGGATGGGGGACAGAGGGACTGACCCTGGGGGACAGAAGGACAGGGGGGACAGAGGGACCCAGACACAGCAGGGACAGGAGGTCTGACCCTGAGGGACAGGAGGTCTGACCCTGGGGGTCAGAGGGCCCCAGGCAGGTCAGAGATGCTCAGCACTGATCCCCTGCCCCAAACGCCGCCGTGTGTCCGTCCATCGGCACGCAGCGCTCTGGTTGTTTTCCTCCTGTACTTCAGTCACCTTGTTGGCTGCTTGTGAATTTTCCAGCTCGTTTTAAAATGCTTCTCACAGCACCGAGTCCTTCCCTGGCCCTGAGTCACTGTCCCTTGCCAATTCCCTCCGTACAGGGCGTTCAGGGCTGTCACAGCCCGGGTGCAACACGCTCCCTCCCTGTGCCAGGCCGGGTTGAAGTCATTCACCCTCTCCTGAGGATTTTAATTGGCCCCCACAGGCTCAGTTATCATCACAACAATCTCGATTTACTGTGGGACCAACCTTTCACCCGGCCTGGCGCAGCCATAGGAAATGAAGGAGTCATCTCCATCCTCCAGGCACTTCATCACCCAGGGGGAACTGTCAGGGCTTGGTGTCAACTTCCCCCAGGACGTGACAGAGGCTCCACTGTCTCCTGTGGAAGAGAGAAAAGAGAGAACACAGCCCTCTCCATGCACACTGTGCTTTTATAAATGCAGCACGGGGGCTTTTCCCATTCCAGGTATCCCTCTCTACCCCACCTTTCCTGAAGCACCCCCAGCCTGGCCATGCTCTGCAGGGGTGAGGGGACAGTGCAGACCCCCCTAGCCAGGAGCAATCTCTGTGTTATCCCCTTCAGCTGTGCCCCATCACTCCCAGGTGTTCATCGTTAGCCCTGCTGGGTTAAAACCCTGTTGGGCAGCAAAGGCTCTGCCCAGAGCTCCAGGAGTCTGCTCTGCCATGTGTCTGGTGCTCCTCACTGCAGCCAGCTCTGCTCCCGAGCTCTGGCTCTGCTCTCCTGCCCACCAGGCTCCTCCAGCAGTGTCCAAGGCCTCCAGCAATGCCGGTGGTGAGTGGGGCCCTGGGGTGGCTGTGGGCTCATGCGTCTCTTAGGGCAGAACTCAGGCTCTTCTTGCTTAGAAAAACCCCAAGAACCCCCAGACAGAGCAAAGTGGGGCTGTTACAGTTATAGGGATGGTGTGGTGGTGTTCGATGGGGAAGTGGTGTTTTTCTGGAAGCTGTACAGTGCCCAGCTTTGTGTCCCTGCAGGGCCCAAAATCCAGGCAAGAGATGCCTGGAGGAGATGAAGTGACTTGTGGTGCCTGGTTTCTCTTGCTTTTGGCCACAATGACGCTCTCTGTCAGGAAGAAAATTGCTGGAGGGAAGCCAAGCAGCTGGTGTGGTTTTGGAGGAGAGCCTGGGCAGTGCCTGGGCACTGCAGGGTTTGCTCCTGCGCTGGTTGGCCATAAGTAGGGTTTGATTAAAGCATTGCAAATTTCTGAAATGGTGTGTTGGGTGACCTGGGGGTGGGTGGTTTGGGCCACAACTTCGTGGGAAGGAACCCCAAAGCCTAGGAATACTTTTGGAAAGTTACTGGTCTGTAGTTGTCTACCACACCTGCCTTGCCCACTTCCAGCCAGGAGCTGGACTCTGGCAGAGAAGCCTGGGCTCTCAGGGGTGTGTTGGATGGTTAAACTTCCCGGTGCTTAATTCCTCATTGAAAGAGTGTGACTGAATGTCCCTCCACCTCCTGCTCCTGAGGACACAGGAGCTTAATGTTACAGCCTCGCCACTCACCAGTCAGGGCTGCGCCATTTCTGGGAATGTGTTTCCTGTCTGTGCACAAATTCCTCCACCAGGGCTGCCAGAAACTCTCCTGCCCTTCAAAAAGGGAAACAAAACCCCCTGTACTTGATGCTTTGGGCTGTTGTTGTTAGCGAGGTGTCCCTGTGTGCAGAGCATCCCTTTGGGATGCCCCTTCCTTGCTGCTGTGGGCCTCCCAAATCACCTTAGTGCCACCTCCCCGTGGCTGTTCAATGCCAAACCTCGGCTCTGTTGGGGCAAACCAGTCTGCAGCCCCACGTGGAGTCCCTGTTTCCCTTCTCCATCCACGTGGCAGCAGGGAGATCCCACTGGAAGCCAGGCCTGTGGGGCTCAGGGTGGTGATGTGCAGCCAGCTCAGATCCGTGCTCCCTGTGTTTGGAAGAAACAAGAGAAACAATTCCTAAAAAGGAGCAGCCAGATGGAAAATTGATACCAAATGGTGCTCTCAGTCCCTTGAGGAGCAAGGTTTGATCCCTCAGCCTTTGGTTCCTGGGGGTTAGGACAGAGGCACACAGTGCTGTTTTAGAGGCATTTCTTTTTAAAGTTTATTATTTTATTCCTTTTGTAAGTTCCTAATTTTCTCAGATATAAACTGGCTTCAGGTTTGACGCTGACGGGAGAAAATGCTGCTTTGGATATGTGTGATGCCTGCAGGATGAGGAGGGTCAGAGCTGTGCCCAGCCCTTCTCTAGCTGCTTTATGGGTCCTGCAGGACCAGGGACCATCCCCAGCAGCTGATACCAGATCAGCCCCACAGGGCTGTCCTCAGGTGGAGACAATCTTCATCAGACATCACCCCAGGGCCTGCCTGTGGAGGATCCTTCCCATCCTCGCTGTCTGCCCTGTGGATTTTGCTGCTGAGTGTTCCTGGGGGTGTCCAGCTGCATTTCTGGGTTTCCTGACACTGTTTGTAGCCCTGGTAAAAGCCTCATCTCCCTCGGTGACCCGGCTGCTTCTGTCTTCTCCATCTGTTCTGGCTGCCAGAGCAGCTCCTGTAGGAAATTCCTCCTGAGCAAGCAGTGCCACAGGCAGGAGGCTTCACGGGGTGCCCAGGAGCTGGGGGTGGTGGTCACAGAGTCCCACCACTCCTGGTGCTGAGCACAGGGCACTGCCAGGCCTGGGGAGAGCTGAGCTTCCAGGGAAGGAATTTCCAGCAACTGCAGAGCCATCCCCAAAGACAGCATTTCAAGGAATTTCCCTCTCCCCTCTCTGCAGACTTCCTCTGCTTTTCCAAGTAAGGCTCTGGCTTGGGGCCATTTTTGCAGTAACCGGAGCAGAGCAGATCCATGGGAACATCCGGGGCTGGGATTTGTGTTTTCCAGGTTCACAGCCCGTGGCTCTTTTCTGCATTAAGTGTCCCCAGTTCCAACCCTGAGCCTCTGTCTCAGCTGTCTCCCTTGGGAGCACTGTGTTTCCAGAGCTCTGGATGCCACGAGGAGCAGGAAAACCACCTTCAGTGACGACTAAAATAATTGGCAATTAGGGTTTTTTGGGTTTTTTTTTCAGATTTGCTTTAGCAAGCAGCAATTGCTGGTGCTGGTAACTCATCCCCCCCTCATGGCAGGGCTGCTCCAGGTCCAGATGTGCTGAGCATCCTGGAGGGGTGCAGGGGGGATCCCCTGAGGGTGGCTAAGCAGCTTCTCTGCCCCCAGAGACCAAGGGGCAGTCCCTGCCTGCAGAGAGGTGCCAGACTGCTCGTGGTTGTCCTTCCCCCCTCTCCTGATGATGCTGTGCTTGCAAGGTTGATTTCCACGCCCTGATGGGAACAGGGGATGATTTGGGGGCTCTGGAGGAGGTGACCCCTCTCCCTGGTAGCCAGGGCTGAGGGCAGGGATCTCGTTCCCCCCTCCCCACCTGAACAGCACTCCTGGTGGCATCCCTTGTGGATTTTCTTCAGCTCATAAATACTCCCCTGCCCTCAGTGCCCCTAGCAAATAAATTATCTGAAGGTACATTTCCCCATTTCAAAGCCTTGTGAAAGAAACGAGGGGGTTTAGCAGCCCTGGCTGGCTGGAGTGGTTCACATACCACGCACCCATTTGCATTTGATCTACTTCATCCTGTGTTAAGTAATCCTTGAGAGCCCAGTGGGCTGCAGCCCTCTTCGTGCCTGTAAATCACTGGGGCATGTCACAGGCTGAAAATGAGCGCGGTGAGAGCATGCCCCAGCCCTTCAGGTGATCCAAAACCTCCCCCTGCCCCGGAAAAGTCACGTTGTTAAATCAGAGCTGCAGCCTGGGGTGGCAGTGTGCCTGGCCCCATAGCTGTGCTTCCATGTGGGACTGGAGCAGGCTGCTCCCTGGGGATGGGTTTGGTATCTGCCAGGTGCCTTTGTGTGCCTTGGTCTGGATGCCCCCAGCTCACCTCTGCTTGTGTCCCCCAGAACCTCCCTGAGCCCCCATTAGCTGGGGCTGCCCTGTGGCATCTTCTGCACCTCCTGCCCTACTCGGTTTGCTTTCCATCCCTGGAATTTCCTGGCACAGAGGAGGAACTCTGCCTCCCCGCAGCCCTGCTGGTCAATAAGGCTTTAAGCCATCGAACCTGTGTGATTCCACAAGTCCCTCTTGCAGCCAGGCTATGCTCTCTCCCTTGTAATAAATCAAAGATTATTCCCCTCTTTCCATCACCTCCTCTCAAAGGTTGCTATTGCTCAGCTGCGGCCTGACTTTAATTACAAATTAAGAGCAGCTGAGTGGGCACTAGGTGCTGTTAATTGGCTTTTCAGGAAAGGTTTCAGGGGGAAAGCTGAAGGCACCAGAGACTGATCTGCTCGGTTCCTTGTGTACAGCAGCTCAGCTTGAGGGGAGCCCTGTGCCAGGTCCCAAATTCAGCACTCTGGGCGTCATTTGCCCAAAAACTGCCGCCAACCTCCAGGCTCCAAGGTCCTTTTCCCCTGCTAATTGAAGCCTCAGGGGCTCAGAGCCCGCCCCTGCTTGCACTGGGATGGATTTTTAGCTGCCGAGAACAAATTGCAGGGGAGGATGCTGGAAGAAAGCAGCTGGGATGATTCTGGAGGTCGGAGCGGGGAGAGGATGCACTGCCGGGCGTCATGTGATGAAAACACACTCACGGCTCCAGCAGCTGTCAGAGCCCGAACAGATGAGGCAAGGTGCCCAAGGAGTGCGCAGGGATCTCATTTACCTGGTAATTAATGGAAATCGTGAAACAAATCAACACACGCTCCCTGCGGAGAGCTTCACGCTCCGGTTTCCAGCTGCCGGCGGGGAGCTGGGCTGTGAGAGCAGGGCTCTGTCCCTGTCCCCCTGCCCCCGGCGATCCGGGGTGTCCCAAGGTGCCAGCCCGTGTTCCTGTGGCACCGCAGCCCCTCCCTGCCCCCTTCATTAGGGCACCGCTAATTGCTCGGGGGCTCCAGCGCTGCCGCCGCCCCGGCTGGTGCCGGCTGTGGGGTGGGGATGAAGATGTGGGGGTGATCCTCATCCTCGCCCTCTGATCCTGCTCAGCCCGACGTGCCGCAGCTGATTTTGGTGGCCCAGCCCTGCAGGTTGGCGCCCACCCCTTTCCTGCTGGGCAGAGACCCCATCCTGCTCGGAAAGGCCGTGCCATTTTTTTTTTCTTGCAAGTTAATTAATTTGGCTCGGTTTCAATGTTAAAAACGCTCTTTGCTGGGTTGGTTTTTTTTTTATGTTTCCTTGCAGAGCAGCAATGCGCTCTGCGGGGCTCTCGGACGGGGCAGGGATGCTTGCGGTGGTGCAGGGATTCGGGGCAGCGCTTTGGTTCCCCGCCTTCCTCTTTATTCCCGGCGATGAGAAAGGGTTTTGCAAAACAAAAGCTTTCAAACAATTAATGCCAATCAGACTCGCTGACAGCCCAGCCCCCGGGCACGGGCTGAGCTCCCCACGGCTCTGGGGAGGGGGGAAATAACCCCAAAATAGCACAGGTGAGCACAGAACTCACCTCGTCAGCCTCCTGCCAGTAGTTAGCAACTGGCAGAATGCCTGAAGCATAAGGTTTGTGATCCCTTCCAAAAATTGCATCTGAATGTTAAGTGACGTGTAGTAAATGCCAAATCCCTTTTGAATCTTGCTTAAAATCTCAGTTTAAAATATGCAAGCGACCTTTCTGTCTTTCTGAAAAGCTCTTTGCTTCTGGAAATTAAAAAAAAAAAAAAAAGAGAGAGAGAAAAGAAACCAATCTCTTGCTACTGCATAAAAGCAGATATTCTTGAGGTTGTGGGAAGGGGCACAGCTTTCCTGTGCAGCAGAGGTGGGGCAGGGCCCCCTTTGCAGGCTGGACTTGAGCAGATCACTGAACTGCTGTAATAAACCTCTCCAGCTATCCTGACAGGAGAAACTACAGAAGCTCTGCCTGAGGGATTGGTGGGCTCCTGCTCTCTCTGATATCCCTCACATTATAATTAAGAGATAATGTCAATGGAATAAAACATTGTCTCAGGATAATGGTCTCCTGCTGCTGCAGGAGCGTCAAGGTGAAGTCAAATCATTTATCAAAAATGAACGTTGAGGCAAGTCTGGGACGTTTGTTTTCACAGCAAGAGGCATCAATCCTGGAACAACAATATTCCAGAGCTTTTATTTCTCCTGTGCCTGGTGATTGATGCTAGTGCATCATCGTGCCTGAGAGCCAGGGGGGCTGAGCCATGGGCTCTCCTGCCAGCTGGATTGACCAGGGGGGTTTTGACTTGCTGGAATAGATAACAGTAAATTCAGGAGTGCTGGGCTGTGCATCAGAAAGTGAAATTTTTCCTTATAAATGTGAGGGCTGGCCCAGGGTGTGTTTTGGGGCTATGCTTGCCTTGCTGCTGCAGGTGTGGGAGGGCTGCTTGCTCATTTACCATGCAGGGCTAACCTCAGAGCCTGCTCCCAGCCCAGCCTCACAGTGCTTTAAGGGTTTTGGGGTCCCCTTTTGAACAGCGGGGCTGAGCAGCTCACTGCCTTTATGCATTTATTGAAATACTGCTGAGCATAAATACTCACAAACCCCTCACAGCTGTGGGGAGTGTCTGTGGATGCAGGGGCTGGGGCAGCTTCAGCCCCATCCCTGGCACCCAGAAAGGGCTGGGAGAACCATTCCTGTGTGACACGGCACCAAAAAGGGCTGGGAGAACCATTCCTGTGTGACAC
>QUSF01000066.1:554763-574214 GCA_003676055.1 Chloebia gouldiae | reverse complement strand
AAAGGGCTGGGAGAACCATTCCTGTGTGACACAGCAATTGCTTCTGCTCTGGGCTGGGGAGAGCAGCAGCCTCTGCCTCCCATCCTCAGTTTGCATTGGGAGAAATTGTGAGGTAAACACTTGAAACTGAATATGTGTAAGTGGCAATTAGACTTGAAGCCAAATCCCAGGAGGGTGTGCATAAACTCTTTCAGGATTTTTTTTTTTTTCCTCCTGGATTTGTTAGTGGAGAGAATTGCACATCCAGCAAACATTTGGGCTGCAGAGGAACACAAGTGCTTTGTACTGTCTCCAAATGCCAAATCTGTTTTTCTGAGGCAGTGCTGGTGCCCCCTGCTCCTGTCTGTGACCTGAGAGGGGACAGTCCCCTCTGCCAATATGCTCTCCACAATTCTGTGCCTCTTACAGGAGAGGCAGAGTCATTAGGCTGGAGCAAAACCCTTTTGTACACAGGGTGGTCCCAGAAGAACTAATCGGAGGTGATTTTGACTCATTATATACTCTTAAACTTAATGTAAACTTAAAAATTACACACTCTTAAATCACGGGCTCCTTGTACTACTCTGAAGGGATCCAAGCCCTGTGACAGCAGGCTGTGCCAACCAGTTTGCTCAGTTTATTGGTGCTGTGAACCCTCCAGTGCAGCATTTTGCACTGAGAGGCCGTCAGCAGCTTGGCTCAGGACGAGGAGGGGCTGCACGTGGACTTTTGGGTGCAGATCCTGCCTTTTGAAGCTCTGGGTGGTCCTGCTCTCCCTGCAGAGCTGGGGGACAGCTCCCCTCCAATGACTCCCAGATGTGTGTGACCACCCTGAGGAGCTGGGCAGGGCCAGGGCATCCTGCTGGGGGCAGCTCAGCCAGGACAGGGGCACCTTTTGGTCAGATTTTTTACTGTTTTCTCTCACTTGTTGCCGTAGGAAGGGGCAGGGGCCGTGGCAAACATTCTCTCTTTTAAGAGGTGGAATGGTTTGGAGTGTGACTGGGTTGTGCTGCCCAGCAGCTTGCACCAGGATGGACCCAAGTTTAAGGAAAAAAAAATTAATTAGATTCTCCAGTTGGGAACCCAAATCCACATGTTTGCAAGAGCGTAGTGCAGGCAGAACTGGTTCTCTGTCTGGGAATGAGGACAATGAACCAGGAGCTTATAACTATAATTCCACTTGTGTAGCATTGGGCAGGTTAGCTAAAAGAGGGAAGGGAAGGAACTCTGCATTTTCTGGGCTCGTGTTAAACTCTGAGGACAGGGAGCTGCAGCTTGTTTGAAAAGGAACAATTTCTATCTCCTCCACCCACCTTCAGGGAGGGGGCATTCAGACTAAGCTCAGAAGTGAGGTGGGCACTGGAAAAAGCCAGGGGAAAGCCTTGCCCTGTGTTTGCCCCCCAGGCTGAGGCACAGCGAGCTCCTGCAGCAGGGCCAGGTGGTGCTTTAGCCAGGAAATGATTCATGCCAGCTGAGGGATGCTCAGGGCAGCCCCAGCACCTTGTGCCGGGCATTGCAGGAGCACAATCGCCTGTCAGCTCTGTGTGTGCAGTGCTGTGCCTGCTGCAAGCACCAATAAAGATGTCAAGCTGCTGTGTGCGGGGAAATAAATCACAGCATGATTTTCCTGCCCACGGCATCGAGGTGTCTCCTGGTGCAGCGGGAGGGGGAGCCAGGGAGGGGCAGGCAGTGATTTTGGAGCTGTGCTGAGCTGGGCATGAGGGCTGCTCGTGCCACCCACGCCAGGCACTGCTCCCTGCAGCCCCGTCCCACCAGCCCTGACTGTGCCAGGCACGTTCTTCTCTCTCTCAGGATTTTTTTTCATACAGGAGCACAGAGAGAAGAAAGAGAAAACAATTTCTCTTTCTGTTCCCTGTTTTCCCACGTGGAATGTGTTTGGAGATTTCTTTCCCTGGGGTGATGGCTTGGTTGGGTTCTGGTGAGGATTGTTTGAGCTGATGGCCAATCCAACCCACCTGGGGCTGGGCTCTCAGAGAGGGTCACGAGTTGGGAGTGAGTCAGATATGGGAGTTAGAAAAGCAGGTTTGTAATTTTAGTATCTCCTTTAAACAGTATATTAATGTATTATAGCATAGTTACAATATAGAAACCATTCAGCCTTCTGCACTGGAGTCAGACATCAGCATTTCTTCCCCCTGGGCTCACCTGCATTTACAATACCTGACTGCTCTGGCCACTGGCCTGATCCCCCCAGGAATTTGGGATGTGGCCACCAGCTCACCCACCACTGTGGCCTCGAGGTGGGCACGGGCAGCAGCTGCTCTCACCTGAGGTTGTGTCCCCTCACCTTCACTCTGCAGTGGGAGGGCACAGCCATAAGATACTGCCAGGACCTGACAGTGGTCAGGGAGTCTCAGAATCGGTGGAAAACTTGAAATGCTGAAGTGCTTTGAGGCAGGGCTTTGCTGTCAGTGTGAGGCAGAGAGCCCTGATTTAAGCAGCCCCCTCAGTAACTGCCCTACACAGGACAAATCCATTTACAGGGTCTTGTTTCTCCTCGCTGTTTAACTACCAGAGTTCAGAGACGATTCCTTAAATGTTAATGGTGCAGGAATTTGGAAACTTTCCCAGAGTTGCTAGGGGAGCTGTGCAGGAATAAGTCTACTGTGCTGGTGCAGTTCAATTTCCTGCTGAACATCAGGCAGGCTGTTCTCGCCTACTGCCTTGTAATTAAAGTGCTGAAAGACCATCACTCTCCGAGCTTTGCTCAGCTTCACCCCGGGTGGGGGCCAGCTCCGTGCCTACCTGCGAGGAGTACAGCTTGTAAAATATTTATAGATCATTCCCAGCCTGCTGTCACCCCTTGTGCTGCCCCAGAGCTTGAATGGGGCTGGGGGGACAGGCTCTGTTCTGGCTGAAAACCCCCCCAGTCCTGCTCTGCATGCCCTGTGCTTCCATCCGTGGTGGGGTCAGACCCTCAGGGCACAAGCTGAAGGTTTGCCCCCATCCCTCAAAGAGCTCAGCATCAGGAATGTGGCAGGGAACCTCTGTGTGTGACCAGCAGAGTGGGTTTGGGTGGTAGCCAGGAGCATCAGAACTTGTCAAGAGCCTTCTGCAGAGGAGTGCAGCTGGTTTGGTACAGGCTGCTGGGTTCTGAGCTGAGCTCAGGGTAGTGACCCTGGCCATGAAATGTCATTGTCTCACTGCTCCCTGCGGTGGGATGGGGTCACTGGAAATGCACCAAATCCCTGGAGGGCAAAATGTCCAGTCCCACGCTGGGCATGCAAAGTTTCTCCATCAATCCCCTGCTGACAGCAAAGGCTGTGCCTGGAGCTGGGAGGGATGTCCTGGCAGGGCAGCAGAAGCCTCCCCTCTGTGCTGGGATGGGGACAGGTCCTGCTTTGGGAGCAGGGAGAGCCAGAGGACAGCACCAGGGGAAGGAGCTGCTTCCTGGGGAAAACAAGGGCTTTAAAAGGAGCCACGAGCACCGAGCTGGCGTGGCCTCCTCCAGCTCTTTTGTCTCTAAACTTGGATCTGACTCTTTCCACCATCTCGTTAGGAACAAGTGCTTGGCCCAAGTCTCATGGCAAATTTTGACATTTTAAAAATTGATGCCTTTTTCTGCTCATAACTTAGGCTGTCTAGTTTATCAGAGACATATGGAAAGTTTATTACATTCTTATTGCAGATCCAGCCAAGAGAGCTGACTAATGAATGTGATTTTATTATTTTCTTTTTATTTATTTATTTATTTTAGTTAGGACTTGGCATGGAAGGCTTCCTCCAAAAGGGATAGCTTTGGGTCGAGAAATAAATCCCCAGAAGTTTTCTTTCCCTCTCTGTCCTAACAGTTCAGCTTGGCAAAAGCCACAGCATGTGTGATTTGGGAGGGTGGAAAGTGAGGCACAGGCAGAAATCAGGGGTTTGCAGGAGATTTATTGTGTTGCCCATGACAATCCCAGCAGCATCTGGCAGTGTGGGACCCTTGGTGCTCCTGTTCTGTGGGCAGGGAGGGTGGATGGGCTGCCAGGATAAATTGTGCAAATTCACAGGAAACTGAGGTTTTGTTGCTTAGAACGGCTTGGGGTTGATTAAAAAAAGGAATGGGGGTGCTACTGTCCTTGGAGGGCTGGAACAGCTGGGGCTGGGAGGGTGGGAATTTGTTGTGGTTTTTGGCAGCTGAGGGAAGCGTGAAACCCCTTGGAGGCTGCTTTGGGTGAGCTCAGCTGGGTGCCAGCTGTGAGGGAATGGAAACAGCCTTGGGCTGGCCCCAGACCCCACTGCTGGGGTCCCTCCTGTGCCCCCCGCCCTGACCAGCACCTTCCCCTGGCCTGGACATTTGCCTGTGCAGCTCTGTGGGTGTTTTTAGGCTGAAAACAGCGTGTTTCTGTTCTGCTGCAGTGCTTGGAGAGGCTGGCTCTCTCCTCCTGTGCCTCTCCCCTCCCTTTCAGTGCCAGGTGTCCCCAGAGGGTTCAACCTGCACATCTTCAGAGCTGATGCTGCAGTTTCACGTTTTCCAGCCCAAACTTGTGCTCAGAAGATGCTCCATCCCTTCCAGCCATGCCCTGGTAACCTGAGGGCAGATCTCCCTGGGTTTTAACAGCTGTGGGCACGAATTTCAGTTTTTCCCCTTGTCGGAACCACTCGCTTCAGCTTTGGGCTGATTTGATTCATGAATTCAGTTGGTTATAAGTTATTGTTGGTTTTCCACTGCTCACATCAGCTGCCTGTGCCTCCCCTCTGCTGCTCGGTGGTTTCTGGTGCCCGGGGGGACGATGACAGCAGCGCTGCAGAATGCAGGGCTTGGCTGGGCTCTCCTGCTTTTACTGCCTTGCATAATGCAGAGATCTCCAGCCAGGCTCGTCCTGCACTGCAGCTCGGGTTTCCTGGCTCCTTCCATCGCCTCCTCTGGTGGTGGTGGCCTTTTCCACTCCCCTCTGCCCCCTTCACAGCTCCCTGCTGCTCTTCTACCATCTATAGGCAAAACCTCTTCCCCTGACTCACTGCTCGGTGCTTTCCTCCCCTTGGGCTGCTGACTTTGGCATAATTCCCCCTTGCTGCACCCGTTGCAGGGGGCAGCACACACAGGACACTTTTCTGGGAGAGGGTTTTCTTCAGAGCACACCAGCAATCAGCCTTTGGCTGGTTTTACTCCTATTTACTACATCTACATCCCGCTTTTGTGAGACGTGAGAGGTGTGTTTCCCTGTGGAGCCTGGTAAATCAGCTCTCCTCGAGGCTCTGCTTCCTCCCTGGGTCTCTTTGGAGGGAGTTTTTGGGGTTTTGGGTGTGTTGGTAGGTCTTGGCAGGGCAGAGCTTCCCTGCAGGGCTGCTGGGCGAGGCAGGGGGGATGTTACAGCCCGGTACCTCTGCAGCCCCTGAGCCTTGGGGCTCCACGCCCGGAGCTCTGCCTGAGCCTGGGGTTGCTCTGCTCCTCATCCCTGCTCTGCTCCTCATCCCTGCTCCTCCTCAGCGGCTTAGTGCATCCTTAAACTTGGATCCTCACACCCCGGGCCATCTGGTGTGCTTTAGCCGTACAAAGAGCCATTGTTTGCTCCGGAATCCGTGCTCTGGCGAGGCAGCTCTGCTTCTGCAGCGCTCTCTGGGCTTTGCCAAGGGTCCTTCTGCTCTGCTGGCAAGTGCAGGTGCCTTTGGAGCAGCCTTTGTCCCTGCCAGTGGCACGGCCTGGAGTCTCTTTTCTTGCTTTTCCTTGTCTAATCACAATCCTGAAGTTTCCCACAGTGAGGTGTGCCCTTGTTCTTTGTCAGGGATAGGACCTGGGGCTGATCCCTGACTGGCTTTCAGTGGGAGCAGTGTTCTGAGCTTTGGGCTTGAAATGTGTTGTTTTTTTTTAGCATGAAATCTTTTAACGTCCTTTAGCAGCAAAAATCCTCAGTGTCAGGGTCCCAAAGCATGACCCTTGGGAAGCTCCGTGCAGAGGAAAGCAGAGGGTTAAAAGCAGAGCCTTGCTGCCAGCTGGGGACACTGGTGCATGACAAATGTGGCTTTTGCATTTCCCTCTGCAAATGAGCCCATAGTCAGCCTAATTTGGGAGAGAGCCGCCTCTGAACCCGAGTGACTCAGAGGAATTTGTTCTGCGCCCCGGCGGGGCTGCGGCAGCCTCGCAGGTTTAATTTGTAAATGCTGACACATGGCATTTCCTCACCGTCTCGTTGGGAAGGGCGGTGTGTCTGCCGGCACTTCCAATTTGTCACTGTCAGGGCCGGCCCCATCTCCTGCTCGTCTCTGAAATGCCTTCTGATGGCTGCTGAGGCAGTTATTGGCATATAATTTATCATTTCATATTACCAGAAGGGCTTCTTCTGCAAACATCCCAGAAATGATTACCCAGATAACGTTTGGTAGCTCTTCCTTTCACCTGCAAAAACCTCCTGGTGTCTGTTTGCCGCTCTCCTGTAGTGCTGGGGAGAAAATCTGCCCTTGATGTGATGTCTCCTTCAGCAAAAAGCCTTGATTAACACCTGGCTGAGGCTGCCTGAGTGCAGCAGCTCTCGCAGAGGATTTTGCATTAGGGACTCTTTCAGGGCTGCACTGTTGGCATCCCTTATCAGGCAGCTGGGGAAAATATTTCCCCAGCCCTTATTCCTGTCTGGGGAAAAAGGATTTGGGGGTGAATAAAGACCACCGTGGTGCCTGGGCACTCCTGGGTGGTGTGAGGGGGCTGGTTCTGGGGTGCTGTGTGCCCAGCAATAGAGGATTTTCTGCATTGCCATCCCAGTTGATCTTGCAGAGGGGTACTGAGGTGTTGCTTGACACCTGGGGAACGCAAATCTGCCCCCAAAGGCTGGCACAGAGAGAGGGCAGAAGGCACCTGGGCTGCTGTCCTGGTTCAGACCCCTCTGGTGCAGCAGGAAAGGTGTTGGGGTCCAGCACATCCCTCTGGCTGCCCCCAGACCCTGGCAGGGGCTCAGAGACCCTGGCACAAAGTCACAAACACCTGTGGCTTCCATTTTAGCCCGTGGAAAAAGCTGCCAACTCTGTGTGAGGAATTACAAACCACAAGGGTTTGAGCAGTGTGGGAGTTGAGTTAACACAGGGTGAAAAAGTAGAATTTTGGGCTTTTTTAGAATGGGGTTCAGGGGACAAGATGGAGGGATTTGGTGTGTCCTGACCTTCTCTTCCTTCTCCTTGCCCTCCATGCCTTGCTGTGCTGGTGACACTTTTCTGTTGGTTTAAGGTAGGGACACACTGTCCAATATGATAGATATTGGCATGCTATTGTGAGCATATTATATGTGACTTTTGATATAAAATGTAAATGCTGCCTGAGGCAGGACACAGAATGCTGTGGTCTCCTTGCTAGCCCTGCTAGCCAAAGCTCAGCAGGTCAGAGAAAGAATGTTCTAGATAAGGGAAAATAAACACCCTTGGGAATCTGATCCTGCACATTCAGACTCCTTTGCCTGCACGGGCTGGGAGAAGGAGGACTTTTACACCCTTGGGGTCATTCCAGCACTGCAGACCCTGAGAAAAAGCCTGATCCTGATGGTCCCCAGCTCCTGCTGCTGCTCCCAGATGCACCACACGGGCATTGGGATGAGGCAGGAGGAGGCAGCTGACCTGCACACAGCTTTTCCCAACTCCCAGCCAAAGGTGGGATGTGGGAGCAGCTTTTGGGGCTAAAACACAGCATTTCTCAGAAGGGGCATTACAGAAATTTCTAATGTCACATCCCTGAGGCAGGGGTTGGTGCTGGCCCAGCACAGCCCCTCCCCTCAGGCTTGTTTTGGCTGCTGCTCTCTCCATCTCCTCCCGGAGTCCTGGGCTCAGCCAGGCGCTCCGTCCCAATCCCTGCTGGCGCCCTGACTCGCACAGGTCAGCTTTCCTCGGGAGCTGCCTCGTGGTTTTACAGTTCTGCTTTATTAGGGACATGAAAGTGATTTTTGTTGTTGCTGCTTTATGAGCCAGACTTCAAAGAATGCAATTACGCAGAGCGGTTGAAGACCTGCTGGTATCTCCTGGAAATCTGTGGAAAACCACTTCCCTCCAGAGCTCTTTGCACAGCGAGGCTGCACGGCTGTTGTTTTCATTGCATGTGCAGATTTCTGAGAGAAATGGCACTCAGACAAAGTCTTTGGTGCCTGTGGTTAATTGTTCCTTGCCTGGACATCCTCACCCCCTGTGACATTTCAGCTGGATGCCAGTGCTGGGCGATGGCTTTAGGGCTGGAGAGCAGGAACTTATGTGAGACCAAAGAGCCACTGCTGGGGAATTGCCACAGAAAAGAGCAAAATTGCTGGAAAAGGGATGTTTTTACCTGCAAAAGCTGGGCAGTGCTCCTGCTGCAGGCAGATAGTGTTGCAGCCACAGTTCTCTCCCTCTCTGCATTGCCAGGGAAAGGTGCCAGCTCCCCATCCTGCCCTGAGCAGCTGAACAGGGCAGGGGACCCTGCCTGAAACACAGGTGCTGCTTGTGGTGGGTCTGGGGTTCATTCCCATCAGGAAGTGTCCAGGATCAATGACATCTTGGTAATTGTTTTAATTGCGGGGGGATTATGCTCTCAAGTGTCACAGGAAAGCCAGCTTTCCTTGTGGAAAAATATTCCTGCTTGGCACACGTTTGTTGCAGCCTGGGAGATGGGAAAGTTCCAGGGATGATGGCAATGGAGCAGTGACAGGAAACTTGATGTGTCAACCTCCAGATTTTCCATCCAGAGCCATGCCTGGGGCTTTTCCAACCCTCACTGATGTTTCCTTAACCATCCCCAAGGCCTGGATTCAGCCCCTGCCTTCCTCCTTCATGTGGTCCTCAGCTTCCTAATGGAGATACTCCCCTAAAAATCCCTGTCTAGCTTCCCTATTCCCAAAAGCAAATTCTGGGCATAGGGCAGCTTCCCAAAAGCAGGCAGGCCTTTCCCTCCTGGCTTCATTCTGCTCCTTCCCAAGGCTGTAGATGTGGGGATCTGAGCCCTTTATCAGCTGCTGTACACCAGGAAATTTTGTGTCTGAGAAGACCCTGAGGCTATATAAAAGTTCAGCTCGTGATTCATTTCCTTCCAATTCAGGGATAGGCTAATTTGAGAGTATGTGCTAAACATTAATTACTTTCCTTGCCATGGTTTCCTAGTCAGGCATCCTTTCCCAGATGACTTTCTGCTCACTGAGGTCCAAGGCCATAAAAGCTTCCCTATTAGAAAAGGAAATATTTTACATCAGGTTTATACTGTACGCCTGAGGTCATCAGAGGTACAGATCGAGTGGCAGAAACACACACTGAGCTCTCCTTCCTGCATGAAAAATGAGTCAATAACTCATCGATTTAAATTAAAATGTCTGCCTTGCAAAATGCCTCCGAGTTCTAATATTTGTAGCCCCCGTGTTTTGCAGTGGTGATTGGAAATCCACTGCCCCTGTAGCACGTGCAGGGATCCATCTCTGCTAACAGCATGT
This sequence comes from Chloebia gouldiae, assembly GCA_003676055.1. NCBI lineage: Eukaryota > Metazoa > Chordata > Aves > Passeriformes > Passeridae > Chloebia > Chloebia gouldiae. The sequence continues at coordinate 564,864 of QUSF01000066.1, read as the reverse complement.
GATTGCTGACAGCCAGGAAAAAAACCTGCCTTCCCTTCCCCTGGAAGGATCCAGCAAGGTGAACTTTTGGAAATTGCTTCTCCTGGCACATGAATTATGTATCGAACAGGTGGCAGTCAATATATCTGACTTCTTCATGAGGTAATTAAGAATAAATGTGGGAATTCAGGCAGAACTGTTGCCCTGTGCGGGAGGGGAGCGTCACAACGTGTAGCCAGCTCTGGGGGGAAGGGGAGGGGATGCTGCAGGGATGCAGGGAAAGTACAGCTCAGGGGAGCTCTTGGTCCCATTGCTGTTTAGTTTGTGGGGTTATTTGCTGTTCTGGTGTACCTGTGTGGATGCTGAAATGAGTCTGAATCAGCTATCCAAGCCTGGATGGGGTCATTGTCCCCAAACTGCTGGGTTTGGTGTAGCAAGGAGGGATGGGTCCTTTAGTGCTGTCTCAGTTATCTTGGGATAGCATTAACTTACATTTAAAAAATCCAAGCATCCCTCTCTGCTCAAAGTTCTTCTTGAGAGCTAATTGAAAAGTAGCTGTATTAGTGAACACATCCATGGTCATTAGCAAACAGTTAAGTAACTAATTTTAAAGATTTATGGTGTTGGTAGCAGTTAAATTATAGTCTTCAGAGAGTTTTCTTGCAAATGAGCTGAAAATAAGGTTTGTTCTAGCCTCGGGGAAACATAAAGGAAATGCATTTAATGACCACAAATTGTATGTGCTGATAGTCTCAATAAGATATTTAATGCCTACTTGAAATTTTAGCGATTGGAAAAGCACAACAGCTTTAACAGCACGCCCGGGTTACGTGTCCTCTCCACCCCCTGGCTGGTAGCTCCAGATCCTGCCACCTCCAGGTGATGCACAGGGCCCTGGGGGAAGGACTTCCCCCTCTTACCTGCTTAGGGTGAAGCTGTGGGGCATTAAAAACAAGTGTTGGCCTTTTGTTTTCCAGCTTTGGTTATAAAACCCTGCTGGTCTCCAGCCGTGGCACGGGTTACGGTCTGGGTTTTGCAGTTAAAATAATGTTTAGGTTGGCAAGGGAAGCCCTGAGTGTGCTCGCAGGGGAGAGGCACTGCTGCACTTGCTGGAAACTGCTCTGCTCTTTATTTCTGCTCTGGGCAGCCCTCCCTGCCCGGGCTGGGGGCTGTGTCAGGCTGGGATGGGTGACAGGAGGTGGCACTGGGGTCTCCTGCATCTCTTCTCTCCCAGAACTGTGGCAGGGAATGCTGAGAGCTGCCTGGAGCTGTTGGCCTGGATGCAACCTCACTGGGCTCCTAAATCCCCAATCCTGATTTTTACCCCAAAAATCCATGCGTGAATAAGAAGAGCGCTGAGGCAAATAATGAACAGCTCTGGGTCCAGAGAAGCCATAGATGGTCCTAAATGATTGAAGAAGGCAATTTTCCTAACGGAGCTGCAGGCCCCTGGAAGTGATTAGTGCCTGAGCAGAAATGCATCACTTAGCTCCTATTATTTAAACATAAGATACTTGAGCAAGCACACAGAATGTTGTTTGCTGTAAATCCCTTCCCTCATTTGAAGGAGCTGTTATTTACACATGCAGGGTGTGTGGGAGCTTCCTCGCCTGCTCCTGGACCCACATGGAATATAAATGACCACGTTTCTCCTGGTAGCTCCATCTGAGGGCCATCTTCCCTGCATGTTAACTGTTAATTATAGGTTACATTTACATCATTAAGGTTTATCTGCAGTCCTTTCCCTTCCCCCTGTTAAATCACTGATGCATCGTGCATGGTTTAATTCCTCTGGCTTCCCCTCCTTGTCAGTGCAGCTGTGAGGGAGGGAAGCCCATGGTGGTGGGAGCTGGGCTGTGCTGGGATCGTGGAATCCAAAGGGTCTGGATTGGTGTGGACCTTAAATACTGAGTTCCAACCACATGCCGTGGGCAGGGATGGCACCTGCTAGACCAGGGTGCTCAAAGCCCTGTCCAAGCCTTGTCCAGTGCCCCCTCAAGCACTTCCAGGGCTCTGGGGGGTGACCCCATGTAGCAAACACCTGGTGGGACGTGGCACTGATGCTCTTGCCTCATTGCCTGCCAAAAACACTGCAGGGAAATGTCACAGGGATATTCCTCTTTCTCTCAGGAATTTTTCATAGAGGAAAACAGAAAGAAGAAAGAGAAAACAATTTCTATTTCTGCTCCTTGTTTTTCCCATGTGGAATGTGTTTGGAGAATTGTTTACCTGGGGTGGTTGGTTGGGTTCTGGTGAGGATTGTTTGAGCCTGATGGCCAATCCAACCCACCTGGGGCTGGACTCTTGACAGAGGATCATGAGTTGTGAGTTAGAGCAGGTAAGTAGTTTTAATATCTCCTTTAAATAGTATATTAATGTATTATAGTATAGTTATAATACAGAAATCATTCAGCCTTCTGAATTGGAGTCAGACATCAGCATTTCTTCCCACTGGGTTCATTTACAATAAGAAAATGCTTGAAAAGTAGAGATGCTCTGGGTGAGAAAACCTTTCTGTGTGGCACAGGTGAGGGGCTTGGGTGGGAGCCTTGCTGTGGAGCTGGGAAAGCTCCTGCTTTAATGAAGAGGTGTTTCCTGGGCCTGGGAACGTGCCTGGCTCTGGCAGGTTGTTAAATAAGCAGCTGGTTCGCAGGGGAAGATGCCTCGGGGGATGCTCAGCTCGGCTCCTCTCTCCCCACAGCTGCAATTAAGCTCTTGTCAGCCACCGGGGGCTGGGGGAGATGGACGGCGTTCCCCCGGCTGCTGGTTCAACAATTTGTATTTCCACTCCCCATTAATCGGTGTAAGCCCTGGCAGGGGCTGCTTCCCACCCTCCTGGGACAGGGTGGCCTGCAGGAGGCTCGTCCAAATGCTGAGTCTTCCTTTTCCATCAATCAAAAGGCTTTTCATGCCTTTATTTTTGAGTGGCTGACTTGTGGTGTATCATGAGAGCTGTGTTTCTGAGGAGGTCTGAGGGTTAATGTGCTCCCCCCAACACTGGCATGGATTTGGGGTGTCAGGGGCTTGGTCCCCATCCTGTCCTTGCAGCAGGGCAGATCCCAAAGCTGTGGGAAGCCAGGGATTCCTCACTTGGCTCTTTCTCTGTGTGGTGCCTGTTTATCTTGACCTGCAAACCTGGGTTTAGAAAACATGTCTCATCACCCTGTCTCCTTTTCTTTGCTCATGGTGGATTTCTGCCATGCCTGAAAACCTGTTCACATAAAAACATTAAAGGGAGCAAATTATTTAAGAGCTGGGAGCATGGGTGGGTGAGGCAGCTGAAGGCCAGATTTGTGGGTTTTGGCCATTAAGCTGCATATCATGCTTAATATAGCAGGTGATATCTTCAGTCTCCCCACAAGCTTAGAGCAAGAGCCAAGAAACAGAAATTGGTTCTCGTCAGAAATCTTAGTTTCACTAAATGCTGCCTTTAAATGGATTCCTTTAAATATGTGGCCTGAGTTCTGTGGGTATCTGCTGGAGGAACTGCCCCCATTGCAGATGTGTGGGAGGTGACAGTCACCAGGCAGATGCTGCTTCTCCTTTGTCCTACACCTGGCCAGGTGACAGCAGCTCTGGGACACCCCATGTGCCCTTCAAGGGCTCCTCCATGGGCTGCAAGTGCCCATCTTGATGTTCCCTTATCCCCAGGATCTGGTCAGAGCACCAAGCTTTGGTAAAGGTCTTATGATCATTGGAGGTTTAAGAAAATGAACCTCACACCTTCCAAACTCTGCTTTTTTAGGTGTCCCCTTAATTCTCCTGGGCTCTGAGTCTGGGTTGAGCCCGAGGGACACTGAATGGGTCCCCAGAAGCCAAAGGGTTTTGCTTGGGCTGTTCACAAGTTTTCAGATGTGTTTGTGAGAGCAGAGAGCCCCTTGGGTGACTCTGTTGGGAAGGGGCTGTGACAGCCCTCGATGGTCCCGTGTGGGTACAGAGGACCACGGGGGATGTGAAACAAAGGTCACAGCCCCAGCAGGACCCTGCAGAGACCTCCCGAGGCAGACACTTAAACCCTGCAAATCTTCAGTCCCGTTAACATTTTTGCTGCTATAGTGACCATAAACACTTCAAGCAGAAATGTTTATGTGTGTCAATAAACAGAGAGGTTCCTGCTGCCTGCCAGCTCTGCCAAGCAGGGCTGGTGTCCCAGGATCAGGCTGACCTGGGGGCTCTGCCTGGCTGCCCACGTGTGCAGAGCCCTGCCAGGTCTCTGAGGACCCTTCAAGGATAACTCTTGCACTGCAAAAAGCCCCTTCCTCCAGCTGCAAATTCCCTGAAGTGTTTTGGCACTGGGGTGTGCCCAGCACCCCGGGTATCTGCCCGTTTCCTCCAGCCAGAATTCCATGGGTGACTGCACCTGGGTGCCAGGGCTGTTTAACACTTCCTGCTTGGCACACGTGTGTTGCAGCCTGGGAGGTGGGAATGTTCCAGGGATGATGGCAATGGAGCAGTGACAGCAAACCTGATGTGTCAACCTCCAGATTTTCCATCCAGAGCCATGCCTGGGGCTTTTCCAGCCCTCACTGATGTTTCCTTAACCATCCCCAAGGCCTGGATTCAGCTCCTGCCTTCCTCCTTCATCCTCAGCTGATGTCTTTATCAGGGGAATGCATGAGGTCAGAGGTATCCTCTTAAATCCAGCTCACTGTCTCTTTCACCATTTTTTCCCTTCCATTTGGAAAAGAGAGAGAGAGGGGGAAGCTGGAGGGCTCCTGCTCAGTTTGCACCTTACCACACTTTTGTTGGATCTGTGCCTAAAAGCCCACAAATTCTTTTTCCCATCACAAGCTTTTCCCTTATTCAGAGCAAGCTTTTAACCCTGAGGCTGTGCCTCGTGGTCCTTGGGATGCTCCAGTGTCCATTCAGGATTATTTACACCCTTACCTCCCGTGGGATGCCAAGGCAGTTGTTTTTCTTGGGAATTCAGAGCAGAAACTCCCCCAAAGAGCCAATTACCCCTATTTACACCAGACTGCTCAAAGGCAGGCTGGGATCACTTAAACCAGCACCAATCATTTTAACATCCTTCACAGGCTTTGCCACAGCTGCAGGCTCCATCCCAGAGCAGCACCAGCTGCATCCAGGCTGATGCACAAATCATCCCTGCTCCAGTCCTGCCTTCCACAGCCATGGCTCAGAATTCATGGCATTCTCAGAATTCCCTGGTTACAACTTTTGGCCCGTTTTTGGTTACAATGTGCCCAGGACTCAAAGGGCTTTCCCTGGGCCAGGAGCTCTGCTGGCTTCCCCACTGCTGCTCTGCACCGCTGAGTCCCAGAGATGCAGCCCCTTAAATAGGTTTGTTTTCAGCATTAATGGGGTTTTTGATCGTTTGTTGTTGCTGCTGCTCTCAGGAAGTCATGAAATTTGGTGACTGAAGCAGCTGAATGAGGAGCTGGAGGAAGTAAGAGTCAAAAACGATTAAAAGGTGGTGGTGGGAGCAGCTCCAGTACGGATGCACGGATAAAGCAAAGCCCCAGAGAGACAGACAGGAATTTCCTCTGTGCAGTTGAGAGCAGGAGCTGGCCCCTCTGCTTTTTAAATCATTTTGTTGTGGAAATGAAAACCCACGATCCCACAAGGTTACAGTGAGGGGGGAGGAAGAGAGGGAGGCTGCTGGTGCCAGGAGGGCAGGGTGAGGGGCAGCCCTCCCTGGGGACAGCACAGCGGGGCTGAAGGGGGTTTGGGAGCCCTGCGTGGGGCAGGATCCAGCCCAGCAGCACCCTGCACAGCAGTTCTGAGAGAGCATCGCCCCTTGCCAGGAATTTTCAGCTTGCTTTCCTCCCTTTCCCCAGAAGCTGTGCCTTCCCTTGCCATCGTCCATCATTTGGGCAAGGGATGGGAACTTTATCTTCCTTTTATCCCTTGGAGGAGGTGTCAGAGCTGCAGTGTCAGTGCAGGAATGTTCCCTTCTGCTGCCAGCCCTCACCCTTCCCACAGCGCTGCTGCTGCAAGAGACTTTATTTTTCTTAATTTCCTGAGATTTTCTGAGGCTGGGAATGCAGGAGCTGCTTTGAGGCACAGCCAGTCGTGTTCACCAAACCAGGGCTGTGTTTGGGGTTTGGCAGCTCTGGAGTCTGGTCATCTCCTCTCAGTGTTTAAAAGGGGTGTATAAGAAACAGGGAGAGCAACTTTTTATATGTAAGTAAAAAGTTATGGTGATGGGAAGTGGTTTTAAACTAGGAGAGAAGATTTATATTAGATGTTAAGAAGAAATTCCTTATGCAGAGGGTGGGGTGGCCCTGGCACAGGTGCCCAGAGCAGCTGTGGCTGCCCCTGGAGCCCTGGACAGGGCTTGGAGCACCCTGGGACAGTGGGAGGAGTCCCTGCCATGGATGGGGTGGGACAAGATTGATTTTAAGGTCTCTTCCAACCCAAACCATTCTATGGTTCTATGACATCTGATGGCACCCAAGCCTCACAGGAGCTGGCATTTGATGTCCCTTTCATGCCCCATCTTTGTGTCACTGCTTAACCCTCCTGTGAGAGAATAAATCCACTTCTCCCCTGAATGATGCTCCCAAATTTAGCTTCTGTCCCATCCATGGGCACTCCCTGCCCGGGCATGGGGCTGCACAATCCCACAGAGAGCTGCTGAGCCTCTCCTCGGGCAATTGCACTGTGTCACCCCTGCTTTTCAACCACCCCAATTCTCCAGCAGAGTGCCTCTGTGTTAGCTTAGCATGTCACTGGTGTAATATCCCTGCTGCTGATTAAATTAAAAAAAGGTTTCCACTAAAACTGGGATTTGATTACGTGTGTTAATCCCCTTTTCCCCCCCAGAGCTGTGAGTGGGAGGGTGGTGGGTGCTCCCCTGCTGTACAAGGCTTTTCCCAAGATGTGGTGGAAGCCACTGGAGAATTAAGGTGACAAGAAAAGATGCTGCACACTTTGATTAGTCAAGGAAAAGGAACATTTTTTTCCTTTTTTTCCTAGACAAGAAAATCCCACTTTATACTCGTCTCTGGTCTTCAATTTAACAAGGTTTTGCTCATTTATCTCTTCAGAAAGAAATGATCCTGTGGGAAATATTTGTTGTGCTGGCTCCTCCACGGTGCTGAGAGCACAGATGAAGCAAAACAGTAGGGAGGTGGTTTTTTTTCTATTATTTTGTTGTGTCTTTTTTGGATCCCAGAAAAGCCTGGGGATTTTTTATTTACAGGCAGGGCAAGACTGGTAATGGGCAGGATGCTGATGTTAGAGCATGGTGTGAGCTCCTCCCCTGCACCCCTGAGGCTCTCCTGGCATCAGGCTGGGTTTTGCTGCCTGGAGCAGAGGGAAAACAAAACCCCAAGGCTTGCCTTGATCCACTCTCTCAAGGGGAATTTCCATCCATGCCCCACGCCTGGGAAGCAGCACTAAAGGGTTTTCAAGCACTTTGAGAGCTCCTGTTAAAAGGTGCTATCAAAATGAAAAATGTGATTTTCTCTGAGCAGCCCCACCTGTGACTCATCCATCTCCATTAGGGCACAGGCTCAGAGTGAGTTATGGGAAGTCCTTGTTAACCTCAGGGGATTTTTTTTTTCCCCTCTAATTTTGGGGGTGTTTTTTGCTTTCTGGGCAGACCTAGCAGGGAATTCTCATAGAGGAAAAAATATTTAATGTTAATACGGTGCAGCGTTTATTAAAAGGAAATGTTTTGCACTTCAAAGAATCTATCAAAGGCATGAATTTGAAAACAAGCAAAATCCCTTTATCTGACCAAGCAAATCTTGTCAATGCATTATCTGTGTATGATGGGCAGCCAAATTTGAAACTGGGTTCTCACCAGCATGGATGTTTCCATCCCCAGTCAAGGAAAGAGATAAGAGCTCTAAAAAAACACCCAATTAATAAAAAGTCAACATTTAGTTTGGCCTCAAAAACGGAAACCTCTCTCTTCTGTGAGGCCACTTGCTCCCCAAGACACTGCTGACCTCAGGGGGATTATTTTTAGCTCATTTTTAGGCTCCTTTCCCAGCAGAAAGCAGGATCTACCCTCGGAGCACTTCTGGGGAGCTTTGGTGCTGCTCACAGCCGTCCTGAGCTGCTCCTGCAGGCACAGGAGGAGCAGGGGCTGTGCTGGCCAGAGGAGGGGGATGCTGCAGGGGACAGCTCCTCCTGCCCTGGCCCCAGAGTTATGTGGTTGATGGCTTTGGAATGCTTTCCTGTAGTCTTTGAAGCTCTGGTGGAAGGGTACTGAATTAAAGCAGGGTTTTGCCAAATCAGTTTCCTGAGAGCTTGAAAAGAGTTCTTGCTTTTTTCTGCCTGTTAGAAAGAATTATTTTATTATTTATTATTTTCTTCAGAGGAGGGGGGGCAAAACTATAAATTTCTGAGTTTCATCTGGAACTTGAAAACGCAATATTTGTCCTTACTGCTGGCTGTGGTGAAAAGTTTAATTTGGGGGGCAGGGATAAGTCACATCCCTGTGCTGCTGGCGTGGGTTACCCTGGGACAGACTCACACCCTATTCCACATCAAGAGGATGGAAATCCTGGCCTGGAAACTCCCCCTGTGTCCCCCTGGCACGTCATAAGACCCAGTATTTAACTTCAGAGTCCTCTTAGGCTAAATAAGAGCCCTTTTACAGGGAATGGGCAGACTTAAACGTGTTGTTGGGTTTACAAGCAGTCATTAAATGTTTGCTGCTGGATGTGATGGGCTCCCATTCTGCCTCCAGCTCCCTGTCAGGTCTGTTTAAAGGGATATAAATAAGCCTGGAGGGGCTCTGGGACCACATTGGCCCAGCCCTGTTGGGGACGAGCCCCCTGGCTTGGAATTTTTGGAGGGATTTTGTCTCCCCAGATCTCTGTTTCTCCCCTGCCATAGAGACCTGGCTGATAAAGCAATAACTCAGCTTTATTGATTATGTCAAAGGCAGTAATTCAAGAAAGCTATTTAAATTCACAAGAGGAAGCTATCGCAATTATAAGTGTCTGCAGCAGATTATTAATCATTTTTGTTATGGCTATCAAGCCAGGAGACAGACATTTTCTGTAAGGCTTACGTGAGTGCCAGCTTTTCAGTAATGACTTGGGTTTTGCTCTCTTATTGGTTCACAATGCTGAATAAAAATAAGCAAACTGCTTTCTTTTTTCCTAAATCGATGCGTGTAAAGCTTTATAGCATATTGCTACAGGAGTGTATGAACTTCCAGTAGTTTAAATTCATATTCTGTTTAATCCAGCCAAATACCAACCCTGGATTTGTACTCCCTTTTCCCTTTGTTTCTCCGGAGTTATTCCCCAAATAACACAGAGACTCGGAGCAAAGGAAGGTGGCCATCCCTGGAAGTGCTCAAAAAGCACACAAAAGTGGGGCTCAGGGCTTTGCTTTAGTGATGGACTCGATGATCCTGGGGGTCTTTTCCAGCTCTGACGTTTCCAGTCTCAGTAACTGATGTGGGGAGGGAGGTGGTGTCTCGGCAGAGCTGTGCTGGTTTTCTGGCTGGACCCGGGGTTCTGGGGATGCAGAAGGGCTGGGCTGGCTCTGGTGTCTCCCTGGAGGAGGATTTTGGCTGTGCAGGATGCTGGTCCAGGCACTGCCCTGCTCCCATCTCCTGGCTCTGCCCCTGGTGGGTGTTTTTGGGGCTGGCTCAGCTCTCCTGTGAAAATCCAAACGGGCTTTTACAGCAGTCCTGTAAATTCCCACTTACCTCTGGCTACCAGTGAGCCCTGGAGCTGATAATTCCAGCAGGTTGAAGTCGGGCAGCCTTGGCTGAGGGCCAGTTCCCCATTTATACCGCGGGAAGGGTTTGTTTTTTTCAGCAAGGCAGTTAAGCAGAACATTCCTCTATAAAAAGCTGCAAAAGAGATCAGAGCAGCTCTCCCTCTCATCTTCCATCTCCTCTGCTTAGTGACCTAGAACTAAATGTTTTATTATTAGAAAGAAAAAATTGAAATATAGGTGTATATATATAAGTATTCAAGGCAGGTCTTTGATCCAGGGTTTTGGGAGGGCAGGATGAGAGGTGATGCTTGCATGGGTCACTTGCTGAAGGGGAAAAGGGGCCCAGAGCATCCTCTGCAGTGGAGGAAGAGGTGTGAGGTGCCTCTAAGCTCAGTCTGCTCCCTGCTTTCACCTGCTGAGCTGGGAAGGTGAGCACAGCCTTGTTTTGGGAAGGTGAGCACAGCCTTG
>QUSF01000066.1:530039-549763 GCA_003676055.1 Chloebia gouldiae | reverse complement strand
AAAAAATAAATTTAAATTTTTAAACTTTAAAAAAAGTTTTTTGAATTTTTTTTTGGTGGTTTCCAAGAGGCATTGCCTAACAAGGATTCATCCAGGTGCAAAGGGATGCAGGGTATTGTTAATTAAGCTGCAGTGGAGATGGAGAGAGGAGCAGCAGCTAAAAACTGTTGCTCCTTTGGAATACTTTTAGATTTCTTTCATAAATGTAAATATCTCTTCAATAAATTGCCTTGCTTTCACGTGGCTGGGGTTTTGGTTGCTGGGTTCATCTTTCTTTGTCCTTTTACACCTTTTAGTAGAGGGAGGGATGGGTTGCACAGGCAGGAAGGAAGCCAGGCTGAAAAAGTGCTGTAATTCCCCTTTTTCCCTTTGTGATGGTGGTGGAAGTAACAGGCAGAGCCTGTCTTTGCAAGCAAACATCTCGGGGCTGATGGATGCTGCCATTTTACTCTGCATCACTTGGATCAGGATTTTATTTGTGCTGTACAACCTCTCCCTTCCATTAGCACCGATGTTTTTAGGTCTCGTTTTCACATCAATTTTGCTGTCCTGGCTCCCAAAAGCAGCGATGCTTTCAGCTCCTGCTGCCTCAGAGGAGCAGCCGTCCTGCTGGCATGTGCAGATGGACGGGGGGCACTGCCAGCCCTGGCACTGCTGAGGGTTTGCAGTGGGTCAAAGGACCTGCAAATCAGGCAGGAGATGCTCCGAATGGACTGGGCACCAACTGCGTTTTTTCTTTCTTGTGTCTCATGTGAGACGAGGTCTTGTGTACAAGCTCTGCTGTGCCAGTTCTTAAAAACAAAAAAAAAGATAAAATAAAACCAACAAGCCAAGGAGAAAATTTACTGCAGACAGCCCCCGAACAGTCTGTTCGAGCTGGAAATCTTCACCACTCGCTCGATGCGACCTCCTCGGCTGTGGGGAAGGGAAAGCAGGTTTGTGTTGCTCACAAATAGCATCTCCCAGCCCAGCAGGAGGTGTGGAGGGACAGCATCCCCCAGAGCAGCCCAAGGCTAACCCCACACAGCCCAGCTCCTGCTGGGCTCCACTCCCACCTGGCGCTGCTGGCACACCCACCTTGGCTTCCTGAGCCTGGGATTTGGCCAGTGCCCGCTGGGCAGGGGCTCTGTGTGTCATTGGAGGGGTGTCTGCGGGCAGGGAGCTTCAGAGGGGGAAAAAAATGTGCATTTGTGGAGAGGGATACATCCCATGGTGATGGGAGAATTTCTGGTGAATGAGGAGGGACAAATTGAGGCAACGGTGTCCAGCTGGTTTTTGGGAACTGGGAGACACCCCGACATCACCCAGATTTCAGATCTGGTGTGTCTTCCCTGCTCCCTTTCTCTCTGCCTCTGAGGAACAATGGGAAAGGTGTAAAAAGAGTGGATGGCTCTTTAATCTGAGCAATGTTAGAAACGTCCTGTGTGTTGTAGGTTTTAATGAAAAGAGCACATTCCTTCTCTGCCCTTTTTGGCTCTCAGCTTGTTCTTTCTCTGCACTCCGGGTAAATCTGGCCTGTGTGCTGCAGACCATCCTCCAGCCTGTGGAAAGCAGATTTGTCTGGGAGGGCTGATCAGCACAGGGACAAAAGCCAGGGGGATTTACCCCAAGATGAATGATTGGGCTCCATGGCCCAACCTGGTATTTTTATTGCTCTCCTGAAGCTCCAGCAGCATCACGGGGATGAGGAGGGGGCAGGACAGACTATCCCAGGTACAGCCAAATGGCTGGAGAGGTTTCAAGGGAGATGTGGGGCCAAAATTGTGGTTCCAGCCACCCCCAGGGCTGTGCTGCTGCCGTGCCTGCATCCACAGCAGCGCAGGGCGCCTTCCCTTTGGCAAAGCGACAGGGTAATTAATTTCAGAGCCATTGTGCCGCAGTGGCAGGCACTGATTTATAGCCCGGGGAACAGCTTCTGGTTCAAAGTGCACATCCGTTGTATTAATGCTCCATGATCTTTACCCCCCTGAGGAAATGGCAGAGAATGAGGAGATTATTGCCACCAGACTGGGCTCCCAGTATTACCATGATAAAGGCGGTGCAGATGAAGGCTGGGCTGTGCATACAGAGCAGCTCCCCTTCCCTGCATCCCGAGCCCAGCGGCTTCCCCAGGGATGGAGCTGCTGAGGGGCTGTTGGGCACTCAGTCCCTGCACCCGGCTGCTGCTTGGGCCCCTTTTGCTGCTGGGTTTTTTTCCCCTCTCCCCATCCATTTTTGTCTGTTAATTGTGCTGCTAAAAGGCACTTTAGAAATGGCTTGTGGTGTGACAGGGCAGGGGAGGAAATCCTGGAAACTGCCCGGCTCCTCTGGGAGCAGGGGTTTCCAAATTCTTCCTTGTCCCAAAGAAAAGCCTTGGAGGGGCAGGTGGATGAGGAGTGGTGTGGGGGGTGTTGCCAATTCCTGGGCATCTCCTGCCAGGAGCCATCCCAACCCTCAGCTTCTCAGTTCAGCAGCTGGTGGAAACTGTTTTTCCATGTGCAGTCTGTGAGCTGGGCAAGTCATTCCCCTGGCAGGAAAAACATCTCTTTTCACTGGATTGATTTTCTGCTGTTTTCTGGGAGTGATTTCATCCCTGAGATCCGGAGAGGCAGGCAGGCAGTGCTGGGGTCCTGGGAGCATCTCTGCATCTGCACAAATTCCATCCCACCTTCCCATCAGCGAGGGCTGACTGATTCCCCCAAACCTTTTGAGGGGTTTGGCTTCCCCCCCCCCCCCCCCCAAGCTTTGGCTTTTGGCAAAGTGGTCCTTGGGCAGGGAGAAATGCTGTATTCCCTCTCAGAGCCTGCTGCAGGGATCTGGGCGAAAGATGATGATGTCAGGTCTGTAGGGAAGGTCTTTTTTTGGAAACACTCATCAACCCCTGGCTGAGATTTCCTTTGGGAAAGATTTGTGGCTGCACTGGGGTGATTCGAGGTAATTTACCCCAGGGATCAGCTCAGATCCTGGGCTGCCTCAGCTGGGCTTGGCTCAAACACAAAATATATGGATCAGGAGGGCTCTGCACACTGCTGGGGTTTTTAGGTGTTATTCTAATACTAATAATTAATAGAGTGGTGTGTATAATCCTGTGCACAGAGAGTTGAAGCGTTCCCTAATGCTCCTTTGCATCATAAAACTCCTAATCAAATACAGAATAGATCCCTGCCCTCTCCATAGCTTTAATCCTACTTCTCTTCCAGAACTAAACAGCTTTAAATTCCTCAGTCCCATGTGTATTCAGCTGCAGAGGCAAAAACTTTGCCATTTTTAAATCCTCCCTTAGTGCCAGACCAAAATCTCTGCAAACACAGACTCCGTAATCCTCACTAATTTATCAAAGGTGCTCCTGAATGCTAATTTTCCTGTGCTGTGCTCTGGATCAGAATTACAATTGATTGACTATAAAATTATAATTATACACTGGGAGCTTTGCATTGTGTAAACACCTTAAATTGATTCTCCTGCCCTGCCAGTGGGGAGATTCTTTCCATCACGTGCTGACTCTATCCGAGATCGAAATGATTCTGCCTTTTACAAACTTCCCTACCATGTATGGATTTTCTTGTTCAAAGCAGGCAGCGAGCGTGCCTTCTCCTCCCTGCTGGGCTGCTGCTGGAGTGGCAGAGTCTCCCTGGAAACAGCTCGAGGAAATGGAGATTTTCCAAGGGCTGGGGGTGCAAAATGAGATCTCTGTGGGGACTCATGGCTCCTGGAGGGGCAGATAAAACAGGGCAGAATTGGGTAAGATAGTTCAGTTGGAAGGGACCTACAGGAACCATCTGCAGTGTTGCATGTCCCTTTGGAGGTCCCGGCTCATCCAGGGATGCCTTCCCCAGGAATTCCCTGGTTTTCCTCCAGACTCCCATTTCCTGTGGACATTGGTCTACCCTGCATTGAATTAGCAATTTCCGCTGCAGAAAGAGGCTCTTAACTTCAGACATTTTGGGAAAGGATTGTTTTACATTAATGTTCTGGCTATAAAAAGAGTCCCACAACCACAGTGGGGAAGGGGGAAAGCCACTCTTGGATTTCATGACACATCTGCATCCTTAGTCTCCTACAATCTGTTTTTTGACTTTAGCATGAGTTCCCATTTCCCGTATTTCGGGGAGGGCTCACTCTGTGAAAGGCATCAAGAGACATCCCCAGACAGCCAAACCATCTGGAAAATCCAGGAACCTGGAGGGAGCTGTCTTGAAAACAAACTTCCCTTCCCATCCTGCTGCTGGCCCTGCCAAGGGGAACAGGCACACCACAGCTCCTCCATCCTGGCTGGGGGGAAGGAGAGGCTTTTCTCCTTCCCCTGGTGGGATGTTAATGCACCACTCGCAGTTAAACCCATCCTGCAGCAGCATCATTCATGTACTGCACGTGTTGCACAGCCTTTACTGCCTGCTCAGGGAGGCAGGAGGGTGCTGGGGCAGCAGAGCCAGGGCTGCTGCAGAGTCAATGCCCCAAACCCCCACAGAATTCACAAAATCACACAATCACTGGGTTGGAAGAGACCTTCAAGATGGAGTTCAACCCAGCCTCAACACCTCAAATAAACCCTGGCACCCAGTGCCACATCCAGGCTTTGTTTAAACCCATCCAGGGATGGTGACTCCACCACCTCCCCGGGCAGCCATTCCAGAACTTTATCACTCTTTCCATGAAAAACTTTTTCCTGCTGTCCAACCAGTGTGACCCTGCTGCCAGGCCAGTTAAAGCAAGGGCAGATTCCCTTTTCCTCAGCCTCTCCTGTTTGCTCAGAGCCCTGGGCTGGTGCCCATCTGTCTCTGTCAGTGCTGGGAGCTGGGGGGATGCAGGATGGGCCTTGGGGATGGATGTTGTTGTTCCCAAATGTGCTCAGCAGAGTAGGGGAGGTCACCACCACATCCCACTGCCCTGGGGAGCAGCAGTGGCTGCACTCCAGGAACACAGGGCCAGAGGGACAGAAAATTGAGAAAGGAGGATAGAGATGGAATTAAGTCTGGCTTATCTGCTGTCCCCAGGGGCTTGCACTCTCCTTGGGCTGCCCCGCAGGTGGCATCAGGGGATTCCTGGTGGTTTGCTCAGCCTGGAGGGCAGGAGCACATGGTGAAGGACCTCCAGATTTCTTCAAGATGAATTAGGTTTGTTTTTTTTTAACCACTGCACGTGTCCTGAGGTGGTTTCTGACTTTTCTGTCGGTGGGTAACCTCTGGGGATGCTCAGAAATGAAGCCAAACTTCCTGGGCATGGGAGGCTGCTGGGGCAGGCAGGGGCATCCCAGGGAGCACCAGCACAGTGCTGGAACAGCAGCTCCTGGAAATGCTCAGACTGGCTTTCCCCTAAGAGCAACCCCCTATGCTTCTGAAATTTTGGAAATCTCTTCTTCAGTTGTTCCCTTAAGTATTTATTGGATGTCTTCCTTTTTCTTCTCTCTTTTTTTTTTTTTTAAGCTTCTTCATCCAAATTCTTTGCTCTGTTATTCCCCCGAGGATCATGTTTGCATTTGGCAGGGAGGGAGCTGGCTTGGTTAAACATAGACCTCGGTGAAGTGAAGCCAGAGGGATTTCAGAGCTCTCTGTACCTCTCTCTGCTGCTCAAAATCCTCTTCCTTTCTGTCTTACCCGTGTAGGAGACTTGGTGCACACAAATCCTGGCATCCTGCTGGCTGGCAGTGGCTCTGCTCCCAGCATTTCCCTTGCAGGAGCTGCAGGGCTGTGCTTTGGTGTTTACTGAGGGTGCAAACAGCCCTGCCCCACAGGTCTGCTCAGCTGTGGGCTCTGGGACTGGCAGATTGCTCCCATTTTGTTAGCTGGAGGAAGGGTATGACTTTTTAGCTAGGATGGTTTTGTTTGTATCATTTTGGAGCCCCTAATCCATGCCTGTCCCATCCTCTGCTTTCCCTGGGACTGCTGCAAAAGCTCCTTGAGCAGCTCTAGGGAGGGCAGGGAATAAAACAGCCCCAGTTCCTCAGAGATGCTGAGAGGAGCATCGTGGGCAGCCTGGAGATTAGGGGAGGAATGTGAACAATTTGGGATGGGCTGGCAGAACCATGGTGGTGGCTGGCACTGCCAAGGCTCCCTCTGCCAGCTGGGATCCTCTGGGCCCTGTGCTGGCAGAGCTCTGAACAGGGCTCATCCCCTCTCCCCTTCTCCAGGATTTCAGGGCTGTTCCAGGATGCAGATCTTTGTGAGACTCCATAAAATCCCATAAAACCCCACCATGGAGCTGGGTTAAGGAGGAAAGCTGTGCTTGTGCTTCGCTAAACGTGTGGCCAGGCTCTCTTGGAGCATCTCCCTTTCCCTTCTCTGTCTCCCCTCTGGGGTGACACTGAGCCCTTCTAATCACACCACACCCAGGCAATAATGTGATCTGTGTCACAAACTAAATTATCTTTATTCCCACTGCTCCTGCCTTCCCTTTGGTGGGCAGGTGTGGCTGGAGCAGCAGCTCCTGGAAGGGCTGATGGGCTGCTTCTCCTTGGGCTGTGGTGGCTGTCCCAAAGCCCAGGGACCTGGTTCTGCAGCAGCTCCTGGGCTCCTGTGCACCTCGGGGATGGGACCTGGGCAGCCAGTACTGCATCAAGGGACCCATTCCATCCCTGAGCTGTGTTTAAATTCAGCTTCATTAAGGCAAGGCACTAATGAAGGAACAGGTTACCCAGAGAAGCTGTGGCTGCCCCATCCCTGGAAGTGTTCTGCCCTGGCATTTTTTTCTCCAACCACCGTGTTCCCAACAATCATTATCTCTGCAGTCAAAACAGAGTGATTTATGTGCACAGCCCTTTTATTGTTACAGCGAGTTTCAATATGTGGCAGGTCTGGTTTTCCTTTCACCTCCTTGGAATGACTCATTTGGAGCGCATCTGGTGTCCCTGCTGCAGACTGATGATTCACGAGGACAGGAGCCCAGGGGAGCAGCGGGACAGGAGCAGGATTGGTGCTCCCACGGGGAGGCTGCTGGCTGAGGCACGGCGCAGGGCCGGGCAGGACGCGGCACGCTGGGCGCTCCGGGGGAAAACCCAAAGCCCTGACGTGGAGGTGGAGGAGGCTCAGCCTGTCCCAGCAGCTCCAGCCTTTGCTCCTTCCTGAGCCAGTTATTCAACCGTGTAACAGCTGGAAACACAGCTCCTGTGGGATCGAGGAGGGTTTCCATCACCTTTTGGGAAAGGTTTTGGGTTTCCATCCCTACGTGCTGCCTCATTCCACCGTGTGTGCTGGCAGGGTTGAGGTGCCTGTTGCTCCCATGGCTGCAGGAACTCCTTTGCCTCTCCAGGGTTTGGGCACAACTGGGAGTGATTTTGGTGTCCTGGCCATGCCAGAACTGCCCAGGTCTCACCAAAACCCTGTGCCACCAGCAGGCAGGGGCTGTGTGGTTCTGGTGTGGAGTTTGCTAGGGCTCCTCAGGGATTGTTCACCACCCGAGCCCTGCAGCAAATTAAGCACAAAAATAGATTTTTCTGTTCATTTATCCTGACCAAAACATTAGAGAGCAGTGACAGAGTGCGGGGGGGGGGTGTCCAGCAGCACAGAGCTGGAGGCACAGCACCGAGGAGATGGTGACAGGACATGGTCAGCCCCAAATCACAGGTACCCAACACCCCAGTGAGGGCGAGCCCAGAGAGGGGGTATGAAATGCTGTGGTGCCACAAAGTGCTTCTCACCCTATTGTCTAATTCCCCCAAACCTTCCCATTCCCAGTCTGTGAGTTAAAGAACCAGGGAGGCTCCAGCACCTCTGGGAGGGGGGACAGCCCACACCAGAGCGGGAAGAACAACTGCAGATCCCTGGTTCCAGCTGGATTCCAGCTGTCTGTCACACCCTGGCTCCCACACTCAGGTAACTCCCACCTTGCAGGAGCCAAACGTGAGGAGCTGAGCAATGTCAGCAGCCTTTGGGGCTCAGGGTGGTTTGGTGGGGATGAATTTGGCCCAGAGATTTCTGCTCAGCTGCACTGAGTTCCTGGCCATCTGGCTCGGCGCGCAGCAATCCGCAGCTTCTCCAAGCCCATATGGGAGGCAATGTTTTTTTTCTCTGTGTATGTTACATTTCCCAGAACGTATGGCCCATACATTTAAAATATTTGAGCACTGCCTCCTGCACTAGCAGATAATCTGGAGCTGTGACACCATGGATTTCTTTGGAGGAAAATTTATTTCCTGGTGTTTTAGGCAGCTAAAACCTTTAAAACTCCTTTCCTGGGAAAGGAGTGTTTGGCTTCATGCCCAGTGCCAGAGCTGGGCACCAGAGGGGCCAGCAGTGTGGGCACTGCCTGTGCCTGCTCTCCAGTGCCAATGCTCTAGTAATAATTACATTCTTTTTATACTCTTTGTCCACTTGCAGTGATCTGGGGACCTCAGTTCCTGCCTGTTTGCAACATGCCTGCCCCTGGATTAAACGGGGAGGTAGCGCCAGGCCTGGGAAAGGGTGTGTGAGCCTGGGGTCAGGCAGATCCTGGGCTAAGGGGGCTCCTTCTCCATCCAGCAAACAAGGCACAGCCTTTCTGCACTCTGCAGCCCCATATCCCTGTGCCCTGAAACCAGCCTGTCCTCCCCAAGGACAGGCACTGCCAGGGCTTGGTGCTTGAGGCAGGGTTGGGGTGTTTTATCCATCTGTTTTGCAGCTGATGTGGCAGAACACAGAGAGCATCATTCTCTGGAAGGCAACAGCTCCAGACAGGGCTCTGATAAAGACCAAGCATTTAAAAATACGTTCATGGCATAGTTTTATACCCAAAATACGTGGTGGTGCACTATGAAACTTAAGTGTAAGTGAATGATATCATATTACTTTGAATATATGGACAGCTTGGCTTATGAAATGTATAACTCATCCGGTGTATGGAAAACCAATACATCTTCCATATGGGCAACAAATCAGAGATGATTATCCCTGGGGAAAAAAAATGGCCACGCACTATTGAGCATTTTGACTTGGAGTAGACACAAGTTTTCATTCCTGCTTCATGACTAAATTTCCTAAGCTCAACAGTCAAATAAAATGATCTCATTCCCTCTCTGTGCCGTGGCACAGCTCTGCTGAGGGCTGTTTGTGGGAGCAGGCTGGCTTCCAGCTGGAGGGGTCAGTGGGAGCGTTGCCATCAGCCCCCGGGCTGTGCTTGGGCAAGGGCAAAGCGTTGCTGGTGGCTCAGCGCTGCCTTTGTGGCACCTCTGGCCACGCTGGGGCTGCCAGGGTGAGCCGGGTCCCAGAGCCTCAGGTGCCAGGGCAGAGCTCAGGCACAGAACTGCCGAGCCCTCCCTGAGGCTGCCAGTCCCTGGGCAGTGCTGCAGGGTGCTGGCCGTGCCCCCCTGCCCACTCGAGACGCTCGGGCGCCGTCCCTCGCCTGGCACCGCCGTGGAAATGTGTCAAGCTCAGGAGATGATCTTGTTATGGGAAGATTATGCTAATGAAATGTTTCCCGAGATCAAACTCATTTTGTGTTCAAAAGCATTAAAATAAATGGCTTCTAATTGAATCTTATAAACGGTCCCCTCCTGATAATGAGCCGCTATTAATTATAATTGAAGGAAGGCAGAACGTAAACACAGCGGCAGCAAGGGGGGAGGTGATGGCACGCTGGGGGCAGCTCTGTGCTGCCCTTCTGGGAGGGGTCCTGACCTTTCCCTCCATCCCTCCCACGCTTCTGGAACCGTGCTCCCTGGGGCATGTTGGCCAGAGACTTCTCCATCTGCCTGGGGACATCCCAGGGAACCCTCCTTGGGTCTTTGAAGAGAGGGACAGCAAATGTGTGCACTGAGCTGTATGTGCCATCCTGCAGCCTTTAAAATCTCAGCCCTTTATTACAACTATTATTGTTATTATCCTTTTTTCCTTTCCAAAGGCCCAGGTCCC
Source organism: Chloebia gouldiae (assembly GCA_003676055.1). NCBI lineage: Eukaryota > Metazoa > Chordata > Aves > Passeriformes > Passeridae > Chloebia > Chloebia gouldiae. The sequence goes on along the minus strand of QUSF01000066.1, from coordinate 539,963 downwards.
TGCCAGGCACAGCGTGTGCTGTCCAGCCAGGGTGACCTCATCTGCTTCTAAGCACAAAATGGGAATCTGAGCTCAACCAAAGAAAATTTACAGGAATTCATCTGTCAACAGGGACGTTTCCATTTCATAAGTGCTTGGTTTGAGATCACATTAGCCCTTCAATTATTTATATGCTGAAATTGTACAGCTTCTCTGTTCAGGTCTAAAAAAAGAAGTAAATGTCTTTTGCTTTCCTTCCACCTGAGCTCGTCAGCTGAAACTTAGCAGGAACACGGCAGGCACCCCTGCGGGGTGCTGGGGGTGAGAGCCTCACAACAGCAGGGTTTGGGTGCTGTGAATATGGGCTGAGCAGAAAATCTCACTGAGGATGCTCAGCCTTTGCTTTTTGCAAGGGGTGTCTGTGAGCGCGGGCTGGGGTGCTCCGGGGAGGGTGGAAACAGGCCCTGGGGCATCCTTGGCACCTTCCTCCTTGTTTTTCCCACTTTGTCGTCTATTTAAAGCACCGTTCCCTCTGGCATGCCTCTTCCCACACGGTTGTCCAGCACAGGGACGGGGGGTGGGCGGCACAATCCAGGCTGGGATTCGCTCTGCCCGCCAGGCTAATGCCAGAGTCACTAATGGCCTTTGCTTTTATGTCTCATCTGCTTGAAGGGATTAAAAAGGAATAATTAAATAGCCAGCAATACAGGCATCGATAAAATTGCACTGGTAATGATGGGGGGAAATACCACCAGGAGAAGACAAAGCTGTGCACAGCGAGGGAGGGCTCCACAGCCTCTGCTTTTTTGGCAGAAATGGTGAAGCCGGGGCAGGCTGTGCCCGAGGAGCTGCTCGTCCCCGGGCTAATGCTGTATTGTGAAATGGTATTTTTAAATGTGCTCCTCTTGTGCAGCCGAGGGGAAAGAGAAGAGAATTCCCTGGGAAGGGGGATCGCTGTCTCCCCCGCCTTGCCGTGCCTGTTGCTGGCAGCATCGTGTGCCCGGTGCCCTCGGATGCGGAGGGAGAGGGGGTCCCGCAGGCGGGGCAGAGCCCAAACCCCCATTTCCCCATTTCACGGGGGATGCCCGCCCGGCTACAACGCGGTGCGGAGCTCCCGGGGGACCAGGCAGCGCTCGATGCCATTTCAGCGCCTCGCTGCTGCTGTGGTTGAATTTTGCTCTGTCCCAGCACTGACTCAAATCCACTGCGAACTTCTCTTTTCTTTTTCCGGAGTCCGTGCATTAAAAAAAAAAAAAAAAAAAAAAAAAAAAAAAAAAAAAAAACACTCCATGAACCCAGCGGTATTTTTTGGGTATTTCCCGTTCCGCACAACAGCCCGTGTTTATTTTCCCGGCTGTGGGAAGGTTTGGGGTGAAACCCGGCTTTTAGGGACGGGGGAAGCTGCCGAGGCAACTCCCTCATCTGTCTCTGGTGTTTGTAGGGATTTCCCTGTTGTTTTACAGCTGGGAGAGCCAGCACTAATGTGCTAATTAGATTTAACACCCGAGCTAGAAACGTGGTAAATTAGCCAAAAGATCACAGCGTTAACCCCACAATGGGACTGGGTTTGTGCATCCCTCTCCGGAGTGACCCAGGGGGCAGGAACAGGGCACGGATCACCGGCACAGCTTCCCACCGGGAAAATCCCAACGTGTTGTGGTGCTCATTAAAGCCCATTGCTCCGGTTTTGACACCTCCTAGTGTCAAATAGCAAATCCTTCTCAGGACCAAGCTCTGCATCCTGAACCCCTTCCCGTTTCTCTAGGCGAATGAGCACGCGTGGGTAGCAAGGTGGGGAAAGGAGGGCAGGAGCTTGTGCTTGTCACACGGATCCCCATCATGGATATTCCATGGATTTCCATGGGTATTCCATGGAAAAATCGCTGCTGAGATTCCTACCCAGCTCGCGGGGGGGGGAAAGCATGGAGACCCCACCCCAGCAGCACACACAGGAGGCAGGGGAGGGTTTTTTTAAGCAGCACAAAAAAAAAAAAAAATCCCACCGTGCAATGAATCAGCTGCTCGTTTCAACAAGATGTGGCAGGGACGGTAATTGTATGTTGAGTGCTCTCCGGTTGATTAAGAACATATTTATTGAAGTTTATCTACTGTAATATGTATAAGTCTCTTATTAGATAATTGCCAAACCTCAAACACCTGTTTAACAGATCATATATATACCCCATTACATAGTTGTTAAACCACACTGGTTTTAATTCATCAAATGTGAATGTGAAATCCATTCTAAATTAAATTCATTTTGAGGCTTCCTGCTTCCCTTCTACAAAGGGGATAAGAGCACCATGTCTCCTGACAGCAATGATGTTTTAGGACAGCTCTTTTCTCCAAGTGTCCTCTTTTTGGGGGCAAGAAACTCAATGGAGATGTGCTAAAAATGTCAAGTATTTTCATTTAAAAAACCAGAATTTTGAAAGTTTTATGTTAAACCCAGGGATGCTATCACTGCTGCTCTCTGCAGATGTTTGAGCAGGGGAAAGGACAGGGAAGGGGAAAAGTGGTGGGGCTGTGGGAAGGCTGTGTGAGGGTGGGGCTTGCTAAACCCAGCACTAAATTGGGGTGTTTTGCTTGGCTTTTTGCTCTAAATCAGCCAATTCAGCTATTTGCTGCTGTTTCACATCCCTGTGAGGGCAGCCCAGGGCTGCTGCCAGAGCCTCCTGTCCATCCCACCTGGAGGATTATCCCGAGCTTTTATTCAGTGGTTCAGAGCCCCAAATTCCTGTGTCCAGCGCTGCTCTCCTGGCAGCTGGGCAGGGCAGCGCTCCCAGGTGAATCCCTCTCCCCCAGCCCGTGGTGCTGCGTGCAATGAGAGGTCTCTGCTCAGGCAGAGAAGATCCTTTGTTTTCTTCTCTCTTTATTTCATTGTCCCGTGGGGGAATCGCTGAGTGCCCTTCGTTTTGTGATGCAGAACTGGTGTTGACACGCTGCTTTATTAGATGAGTAAGGCTAAAGCCTTGGAGACGCTATTTAAATAAGGGAGAAATCTCACTGCTGGGGTAGGAGTGAACAAATACACACTGGGCTCTGGTAACCCATTTATTTCCATCCCAGTCCTGTGAAAAATCCTGCCAGCGTGGTTCTCTGTGTATCTCTGCAGCAAACTGGGCTGAGAAGTTGCAGAGTCCATCCCTCTGTGGACACATCTCTCCATGGTCTCCACCTCCATCTTTGGGGTATTTTATAGAAAGATGTTGAGTGATAATTATTATCAACATCAGGCTGCAGCCTCAGGACCCGGGTGGGTGGTACCTGCTCTTCCTTTTTTTGGAGCAGGCAGTTCCCGAGGGCAGGGACAGCTGTGCTGGCTCAGGGGCTGGAGCAGAGGTGGCTGTGGGTGCACAACGGGGCTGGAAGTTGGGAAACCTCAGCTCAGGGTCACCATTTCTGATCACAGCTCAGCCCTGGGGTTTCTGCCCCAGTCCTTCCTCCCCTGCCAGCTCCACAGGCAGCGAGAGGCCAGACTGGTACCCAGCTCTGCTGCAGCCCCTGTGCAGTCACCCAAGGCTTTGGATGCTTTATCAAGTGTTTCAGCTCCAAAGCCAACATAAATCACACTGTTGGCAGGCTCTGCCTTTCTGTCTCTGCTGTTATTTTCTGTTCATGATAAAACAATGTGGAAAGGAAGCACGCAGGCCAAGGGGAGGGGGAGCAGAAACAAGATCCCTTATCTAATGCATGCCTGAGCTGCTCAAATGTTTCTGTATCAGCAATTATTTTGCCTGGCTTTGGGTTTTCACAAAGCTCTTGAGTCTTACAAATGCAGTCTGAGATCACATTGGCAAAGGCCAGACCCAGATTCTTCCCTTCTGTCTGATTCTCTCAGTAGCCTTTAGAGGAGACCCGTGGAAGATCTCACGTGCACAGCAGCACTGAGGAAATGAGCTGGGAGAGGGGATTTGCTGGGATCTGGGGAGATGCTGAGCACCTCCAGCTCTGCCCCAGAACTCCTAACACTGGCTGGAGTGATAAAAAACTGGGTAGGATCAGGAACTTTGGGGTTCCTGAGCGCTGGGAGTGGAGTGCATTCCATGCAGACAACTGGAAATGCACAATATATGAGGGCACTGCATTGTGTAGAGGCTTGCAGAGTGAATGACCATTATTGGGATGGTTTCTGTACACAACCCATGGCTGGTGGCCCAGTTTAGAGCATGAGCTTGTAAAGTTCTTGCTAAGTAGAAAGAAAATGGGAAAAAATGCTTCACTATTAATAGGAAAGGAATAATATCTCTTAATCTATGTCTAAAAAACACCTTGAGAGTTGTAGGTATTTGCTCCAGTCCAGCTAAAGCAATATCCAGTGCTGAGAAAAGCAATATCCCCGAGATCTGCTCTAGCTCTGGTGTTGATTTTGATATTTTTAATATTGCAGACAACGGAGCCTGTCAACCACCAAGCGAAGTGTTCATTTAACTAAGCCAATTTAAAATGTGTAGCAATTATGAAGAGATGGGCTCAGATGAGTCAATTTGTCTCAAGTGTTTTCTAGCTGAACTTAATAATATTGGAGATGTGAGAGAAATTGGAAAAAAATTCACCCTCTGTGTTCAATTCTTTTGAGAAGTCGAAATACCTAATTCACTCTGGCAAATGATAAATGTTCCTCCCCTCTTCTAATTACATCTTGCCTTAGTCACAGCAGTCTCTAGTAAATCTCCTTTTGAGACTCCACACATCACATACTGTCCTTGGTGAAAAAAACCCTGAAAAAAGGGAAGAAAGGAAAAGTTCTTGATTAGAATTTATTTGTTTTTTAAGAGCAATTCATTGTGCTCACAGGATCTGGAATTGGCTTTTCATGTTGCTAACCCCCTTCATTGGCACTACTCTTTCATGTGTCGTGTCCTAAAAAAACCCTGAAGTTTGGCTGAAAAAAAAAGAGGAGTGGTGGTGTGTGGAAGCTGTTGGGTGGGTGTCCCTGTGGGGAGCTTCATAGGCACAGATGGGAGGGACAGCATGTGCACACACACTGATTTTTGTGTTGGTGGTGGTTTAACTGCTGGCACAAATAAGCATTTCCACACCTAGAAGATGCACTTTGCTCACAAGCCTTGGTTCACTGTAGGTCCAGTTGTTGTCCCTTATTTGAAATAGTCACTGGTTCAAGACACGTTGAATTTCAACACTTTTCCCAATTAACACGAAATTAAAATTATTGAACCAATAAATATTCCAGTGTAAGATCCATTTTTTGGCTCACTTTGGCTGCCAGGAGAGAACCTGAAGCCCTGATGGCCAAGCCCTCCCCATGGACAGCCCCAGCACCTGCACATCTGCCTGCAAAAAATCTCCCATTTGCATTGATTTCAAATTGCTTCGGGCTAAAATGTCCTTTATCGATGTCATTTATCTTCCTAATCTCTTGCTTGCCCGGAGATAGTCTCCATTATCTTGTGGTTGCAAAATTTTCCAGCTAACATGCTGGTTTTAAAACGTCTGAGTGGTTTCACTGCCTTGAGTGGGTGGGAGGTGGGTTTGCCACAAGGGCAGCCCCACACAGAGATGAGCCTGCAGGGCAAATAGAGATGGATTTATTTAATTTTCCCATCAAAAGCCAGACCTGAGGCTCACTGGTGGAGAGAGGGGAGGAGGGGTGGGATCCCCTCCACGGTGCTTCCATCCACATGCTTTTGGTCTGACCTTTTCTTGAGGGTGGCTGCAAATGTGAGAAATATTTCATTTCGAGGGTGTTGCCTGGAATGGCAAAAAATAACTGGAAGCTGGGATTTACAGCTAGATTTAACAGCAGATTTTTGGGGAATGGCTCCAATGGGCGTCCATAAAGGCAGTTGGTGCTGGGGGAGGCAGGGAGAGGAATGCCACGCTGAGCCAGGAAAAGCTGTCAGGTGTCCAGTTAGGATTTTCTGGACTGCAAAATGTCCCCAGCACTCTGAGTGTCCCCTGCCCTCACTGCAGGCTCTGAGCTGCAGGGACACTTCTGTTTGTACCCAAGGGTGGCAGTTTGGGCACATCAGAGGAGCTGCCAGCACCGAGACAGCTCTTTTTGCTTTTGGAGTCGTCTGGTAAAATAGGAAATAGGGACATAATGAATCCAACGGCTCGTTTTGGTGGGAGGGTGAGAACAGCTTTAAACCCTAACAGGGTCTGGGAAGGAGATGCTGATGGATGCTCAGTTCTGAACTGCTGCCCATCCTCTTCCAACTCTCTTCCTTCTGTCTCTGGAATTAGGAACAGCCAGCGTTCCTCCAGGAGGGAGGAAAGAGGGATAGCAGCCCTGTGGTGCTGCAGTGGAGGCTTGGCACCCCGGGCCATGCAGGGTGAGCCACAGTCACAAATGAAAAGGGAAAAGGGGCCCCGTGTTTCCCAACCCACCCGACACAGCCAGATCCCATCTGCATGCAGAGACAAAAAAGAGGTTTGGAAATCTGCTTAGGAGTTTGGCTCGTTAATACCCTACCCAGAGCTTTTATCAAATAATTAGCTTTTGTGTTGCACTTCCCAGTCAGCAATAAATAAACAGAGATGCAGATAAAGTGAGTGCTACACTTCGGCTGTGCTTTTGGAAATGGCTCCTCTGGCTCTGCCTGGGGCCACTTCCCTGCGCCCCTGGACTCAGTCATGGGACTGATAAGAGGCACGGGGATCTGAGTGACTCCTGGATTTGGCAGACCTAAGAGAGCCCTGCCTGCCTTGATGTGGTGAAGTTTGGGCCCAGCTGGTGCTGGGGTGTGCTGTCCCTGTGGCCATGCAGTTGTTTTGGCAGGGAGGGATGTACAACGAGGTGCTGGCAGTGGCTGCATCCTCCCTGCATCCCCGACGGTGGATTGGGTTTGGTCCCCGCAGTGCCTGTGGAAATTGCAGACCGTGGGACATTTCTGCTTGATGGAGAGATGGGAACATCCCAGCTGCCCCGTGACACCCCCACACCACGCTCAAGTGGGGCTGTCACAGCTGCCCAGCCTCCCTGTCCCTTCTGCCACTGCCCCTCACCACCACCCTGCAGAGGATCGAGCTGGGACTGTGCATGTGCCCAAGCTGCTGTTGCTATTTGGACTGTTTGTCTTGTTTGGGCTAATTATGCCAAGAAAGTCATTATAATTTTATGCTCTTTGGATTAACATTCTTGCCCAGGGCCCCATAATTAGTCTATGGTTTGTAGCTTAATGATTCTGAGCGCAGTCAAGGCGAACTTTCCAAGTGTAAATCAGGGGGCTCGGGATGTGGGCACTGACAGGGCAGCTGAGCTTCCCAAGAAATGAGCATTTATCTCCCTGTTTATAAGCTGAGCTTTGGGCTGCTCAGCACCAAAGCAGCTCACACTCTGTCCTGATGCCACCAGGATGCTGCTGAGGAATTGCAGTGAGCCCCAGCCCTGTCCTGAGCCTCTCCCAGGGTGTCTCTTGCCTCGTGGGGATCCCATGGGGTGTTAACACCAGGGAGGTCCTCAGCCCTTCATCCCTTCAGCTGGGCCCAGCTGCACAGCCCTCCTGCTTAGGGGGCACAGAGCCTCCCTCAGCTGCCCAGGGAAAGGGGATCCATTGCATCCCTGGAAGTCTGCCCAGCTCTCTCTGAGGAACAGGCAGTTTGGATAATGACAATCTCTCCTTTCACTCCAGCTATTAGTTGTTTTAAGCATCTTTTCTTTCTTGTTATACAGTGGCCAGGGATGTCCATGCTGAGGCCGAGTTTTGGCATGTGGGGCTGGAATCCATGTTTGGAAGGACTGGGGCACCTCCACCCTTACCATAGGGTTCATTGATATTTGAAAGAATATTGATATTATTGGTATTTTAAATAAACCCATTTCCAAGGCACTGAACTCCTAAAAACCTTTATGTCCACACTCTCAGGTCTTCTTGTTAGGGGTGTCAGTGGAGCCAGAGATGCCAACTCATCCCTGGTACCCACTGTCATCCTCCTGGTTTTTTATTTACTGCTCCTTGGGCTGGGGATGAGCTCAGAGCCACACGAGCTGAGCTGCTGAGTGGGCAGGCTCCAGTCAGCTTGACTTGACAGATTGTTGGGTCGAATTGGAAGCTCCCGGGAGAGTTTTGCAATTTCTTTTCCACTGGAAAATGACATTAATTCATTGCCAAATTGTTAACAGAATCAGGGTCTCTGGTTTTAACTGGAGGATATTCTCCTGATAAATGTCATGGCTTTCCTTGAGCACAAGCCCAGGGAAGGGTAAAGAGCCAAAGCCGATGGCTTGCAGCACTGGGTGTCTCATCACTCATGTTCAGTTTCCACATAGAAATCCTTCCTTGCAGCCCAAGGCAGGCTGGGGCTCTGCAGGGCAATATCACTGCCCTGGGGGCAACCTGGGCCAGTGAAGGTGCTCCTGGACCCCCACCGTGCCCACAGCAATATTCACAGAGGTGTAAAAAGCACTTGGCACCTAAAGCCCCTCCAGAATGGCTGTGGGAATAGCCAGGATGCTGGGGACACTGCTCATCCTGGCGCAGAGGAGCTGCCCTAAGTGCAGGGGGAGTGTGAAGGCTTTAGCAGGAGAACAGATCGCAGTGAGGTGCGTGTGAAGAGCAGCTATTGGATTTTGTGCTGGGGTGATTAAATTTTCATGCCTTTTTTGGTAAAGCCGGCTTAAAAAACAAAGCGTTCCACAACCCAGGGAGGGGAGAGGTGTCGCACTTCAGGGTTTTCCCTTTCATCTGCCAGGGGAGCTGGGCTGGGGTTAACCTGTGCCGGTGTCACCACAGCTCTGCCAGGGCTGGGGCACCAGCACCGCGGTTTGCAATTGGGATGGAGAACGCGCTCAGCCACAGTAAGCAGCCAGCCTGCACAAGGGGTGGGGAAGCATTTCACACCATCAAACAAGCCATGCCTGTAAAGAAAAGGTTCCCCCCAGCTGGTGTGCAGCCTGGGAGCTGGGAAGGGACAGAATCCCAGCTGCTGACTCTGTCAGCCCCATCCCGGGGACTCCGAAAGGCTCCACGAACGATGTAGCCCACAATGACTTGAGCGTTCTTCTCTGCATTCCGCTCTGTGCTGAGCTCTGCCGTCTCTCCTTCCAGCGGTGACTGCATTTCAGGAAGCTAATGAAGTGCTGATTTTCCTTAATTGGCCTCTCGAATTTGCTGATCACTCGTAAAGATCTCAGGTTAAAGAGAAAGCCGGTGCCTGTTATTATCGGTGCTATTTCCCATGGCCGGGGCAGGCAGGGAGGAAGGTTTCGGAGCATGAGCTGCATTTTCTGAGCTCATTTGTGATTTACTGTCCGCGGGTGCTCACCGGGACAGCACAGAGTCCTTCAGCTGGCCAGACAAACACACAGGGTCAGACTGATTTGTGGAGGTGCCTTGGTTTTTAATGGGTTTCCCGCGGCTCAGCCTTCAGCACAGCCCTGATAAACCACGGGGGAAGGCAAAGGGTGAACTCGCAGCGCTGCTGGGTGGGGAACCCGCGCCGGAGCTGCAGCAGAGCTGCCCGGGCACGGATGCAGGGGGAAGCTCGGGAGGGATGGATCCCACTGGAAAACAGCCCCGGCACAAACCCTGCGGGGCCGCAGGGAGCTCCCTCTGCCCTCCGGAGGATGGTGCCTGCGTTTGAGGGGACACTGCGTGTTTTGAGGGTGACACTGGGTGTTTGAGGGTGACATTGGGTTTTTGAGGATGACACTGGGTGTTTAAAGGTGACACTGGGTGTTTAAGGGTGACATTTTAAGGGTAACATTGGGTGTTTAAGGGTGACATTTTAAGGGTGACACTGGGTGTTTAAGAGTGATATCTTAAGGGTGACGCTGGATGTTTAAGGGTGACATTTTAAAGGTGACAGTGGATGTTTAAGGGTGACATTTTAAAGGTGACACTGAGTGTTTAAGGGTGACATTTTAAGGATGACATTTTAAGGGTGACGCTGGGTGTCTAAGGTGACACTGGGTGTTTAAGGGTTACACTGAGTGTTTAAGGGTGACATTTTAAAGGTGACATTGGGTGTTTAAGGGTGACA
>QUSF01000066.1:511160-530029 GCA_003676055.1 Chloebia gouldiae | reverse complement strand
AAGGGTGACATTTTAAAGGTGACATTGGGTGTTTAAGGGTGACATTTGAAGGGTGCCACTGGGTGTCTAAGGTGCCACTGGGTGTCTAAGGTGACCCTGGGTGTCACAAAGCTCCCAGCCCAGCTCGTTGTACAGCAGTCCCTTCCCGTTCACCGAGGACACGGGCACCGTGGCACGGCTCCGGGCACAGGACCTGCTCCACGGTGCCACCGTGCCTGGGGCCATGTGCTGCCACCAGCCTGCCTGGCAGCCGCAGGAAGGTGCTCAGAGCCTTCCCCGAGCCCAGGGCTGCCTTGTGCAGGTCGCTCAGGGGCCTGAGCAGGGCAGCAGCCCCTCAGTGCTGCCCAGGAGTGAGGAGAGAAGGACGCTCAGTGGCGCAGGGACAGCGGCAGTGGCACCGCAGCACTCCCCGTTCCTGCAGCATGAGAGGGGGGAGAACCTGCCCTGCCCTCCCCAGCTGCTGTCCCTGGCCTGTCACTTTGTCCCAGGCCGTGTCAGGGTAGCTCCTGTTGTCCCCAGGGCACACAGAGTTTGTTTGGGGTAGGATGGCAGTGCGTCATTACCACAGGAATTATTTCAAAGCAGGGGTGAGGTCAGATGCACAGCCAACATCTCGGCTTTGAAAGAGGTCTGTCTGCCTGGTGGTGCAGGGTTGGGTGGGGAAAACCACACAGTTTAACCAGCACGGAGTGGGGAACGTGATCCTCCCCCAGCTCAGGTGGCTGACAGCATCTTTGGGGAAGGGTCAGGAGCGTGTCCTTGCAGTGCTGAGCTCCAGGAGAAAACGTGTTCATGCCACCACCACGGGGCGGCCCAGCTGGCCGAGGAAAGAAATCCGAGTCCCACATTTCATTCACAGGAACTGCCCATCCTGGGAAGTGAGTTTTGGGAGGAATCTGGTGCTTGTGTGAGCATGGAGGAGCCCTGTGGGCTGGATACCAGGCAGCTGGAGCCCAGCCCAAGGCACAGCTGTGGGGAGTTAAGTTACTCGGCTTCCAAAATTACATTTTTCTGTGGTTCCCTCATTTGAATGAGGAATAATGTAGATATTGTGAGCAGAGCTTGTCTGGGAGCTCTTGGAAAACCAAACCTATGGCGAGTGCACTTGTTCTGCTGGCGGCACTTTCTTGGGTGGCAGTGGCACGGTGGGCACAGCAGGCAGGAAGGCACCCCAGCTGCATGGCAGCCCCTGGGGGGAGGCAGGAGTTCAGCTGGCCACTTTGCAGGGAATGGTGTCTGGGATCAGAAAGCCAACTTCAAACACAGGGCCAAAACCACAGCAAACCCCCAGAATGTCCCCTGGGGGTGCCTGAGATGTTTTGGTCAGAAAATAAGTGTGGGAATATGCAATGCCAGAGGTGGTGCAACTGCAGAGGTGCTCCAGGCTGCAGTGGAAAACACCCTTCACACACAGCCAGGGGAACCAAGCCACGAGGCGACAGGGGAGCCTCTGTGCACGTAGTGTCACCCTGCATGGAGAGGAGATGCTTTCACAGTGCCCGGCAGGGCATCGGCACCAGCAGGGATGTTGGCTCAGAACAAAATGATTTTGAAGGTGGATTTATACAGTTAATCCCCAAACTCCTGCGTGGTACATGCATAGCCCAGTTCCATCTGTCAGGCTGCCAGGCCCTGGGGCCATCCAGGACAGGTTCCTCTGCACAAAGCAGCCGGGCTGTGCTGAGGCTGCAGAACCCAGCTAACAGGACGTTCAGCATTTCTGTCATTCCAGAGATGCCTGCAAGGTTTCAGCCAGACCAAAGGCAGCCATGTCAGGGAAACCAGCACACAAATACTCCTCATTCCAGGCCACAACCCAGGCTTATTTTAACCACTCCATGACCGTTTTTTCCTCATCAGTGCAGAGCCTGTGGTGCACTCAGTGGCACTGAGCTGGGGGCTGTCCCCATCCTGCTGCTGGCTATCTTCATGGATTGTTTCCACCTTCAAGGATTGGTTCTGGCTTTTGAATGAGGAGGAAAGCCACACGTGGACATGAGTGGGTGCCTTCCCCATCACTTTGGGGAGTGCCACCAGGAACCAGGGACGTGTCTGCACCCCATCACAGCTCAGGGTGTTGGGGCAAAACTCTGGTCACCATCTGGAGCTGGGTATGGGGTGAAGGCCGGGCTTCCAAACCCAGCAATCCCTTCTGCCACCTCCTGCATTCCCAACCACTTCTTGTTTCACAGAGTGTTCCTGTCCTGCCTGGGTGCAGTTCCTGTGTTCCCCAAATATCTGTGCTTTACCCTGGGCTGTAGCAAATACAGGCCCTTGGTGATAAGGGATCACCAGCTGATGGATTAATCTGAGCTCAGTTTTGCCTGGACCAACCTACTGGCTGTGCTCAGACTGGCATGAAGAGGGCCAGGCAGGGGCGCTGAGGCTGGATGTAGATGCTCCAGAGAACCATGGCTCTTGAAAGCAAACACAACAGCATAAATGTCCACCACAGGCACAGAGCCGTGAGGCGAGGAGGAGGCTCTGGTTCCTATGCAGAGTGAGTGCTACCACTTCAAAATTAAATGCAGTTGCCATAGAAATATTAATTGGGAACAAAATCTGAAGATGACACTTAAGCAGAAGATGGAGCGTTACGGAGGGATGAGGACAGCGATGAAAATAGAACAGTTAAAAGGAGAATTCTTCAAAGGAAGTATCATGTAGGTGAATATTTAATGCACAATCAGCAGGCGGCCACGTCAGTGGTGCTGTTAATGTTATAGGGCAGAGGATGGGAAGGGCTTGCTGGAGGACAGAGGACCCTCCTCACCAGCACAGGTCGTGGGCACAGAGGGGGAGGCTGAGGATGGACCCTGCAGGATTCTGCTCTTGGTTGCAGCAGGGCTGGGATTCAGGGCACGGCTCTGGTAACAGCCCCAGCCTCCCTCGTGCTGCTCACTGGCTGGTTTGCAATCCTCCCACCAGCCAAAAGTCAGGCCAGGCACATGATGGACAAGTCCTGCAGGCTGGATTCTCTGCCCCGGGGCAGACACTGCCAGGAGGTTCCCAGGCAGTGCATGGCTGGGTCTGAGCCTCCTCCTCCTCCTCCTCCTGGGAACGTTTGCATGGAGAGCAGGGAAAGCTCCCAGCCCTGCCAACAATGCAGGGGAACCGGCTCTTTCAAAAGAGCTCCCAAACCATTGCTCAGCCTGGGCTGTTTGGGAATGTGGCAGAAACAGCCCTGAGCAGAGAGGTGTTCTGAGGTGAGGCAGGCTGATACAAGGCAGAGCGGGGACAAAGTGTCCACTGAGCAGAATTCGTGCTGCCACTCTTCTACAAGGAGTACCCAGAGCTCCCCAGGGAGGGATGACTGCCAGGCCACCTCTTCTTGCAGCAGTAGTGGCACTGTGGGGAAGAAGAGCAGGACATTGCTACAGAAAAATCCTGATTTAATTTCTTTTTCTGCATTAAAAAAAAAAAAATTTAAAAGCTGGATTATAGTAACAACCAGCCCTTCTTTCAGGCAGCCCAGTGAGAGGAGAGTAGCTCCATTCTGCCACCCCACTCTGTGCTCACTCTGCCAACTCCACCCAACTCCTGTTTTTCCCAGGAAGAAGCTTGCTCTTCCAGGCTGTTATCAGCCTCACATCCCTTTTCCCCACTCTGCTTTGTCTCCTGGGAGCTGTGCTGTGGGATCTGCCTTCAGGTAGGGATGGAGATGGAGATGAGGGTGGAAATGGAGCATCTCACACGGGAAGGACCACAGTGGTGTCAGTGATGGGCACAGCAGCCTGCTGGGCAGCAGGGCAGGGACACAGCGTGGGTGACAGGGGGTGGCTGCCACCTGGCAGGGTGCATCCCTCTCTGCTGATCCCTCTGCTCACAAGGAGGGAGGATTACAACAAAGTCGTACTTTTCCCATGAACCACCTCCCACTGTGTTATGCTCTGAAGTTAATTGCAAATGAGGAGATGGAAATAGCTTATTTTGACTTTCCTTAAACAGTACTTCAGTGAATTTTTTTCCTTATTTTTTTTTTCTGTCTCGAGAGGCAGTCCTGTGTCTATTGGAAAATAGCAATTATTTCTGTAATTCCCTAGAATTAGTAGAATTAGTTGAATGGGTAATATTTGAAGTGAAATGCTGATTAGAAATACATTTGATGTGGAAGCACCATGAGCACTGTGGTGGGGCTTTGGGGGCTCCTCCTCCATCCCAGAGCATTACAAAGCTCAACTCGGGTTTCTTGGGGAATAGTCAAAGATGTCTCAGTCATGGCCACCAAAGATGCTGAAAACTCCTCTCCTCTGAGGGCAGTCTGGGAGAGTTGGGGTTGTTCAGCCTGGAGAAAATTTTGTGGAGAACTTAAAGGCCCTTCCAGTGTGGCAGGCACATTCTTCTCTCTCTCAGGATTTTTTCATAGAGGAAAACAGAGAGAAGAAAGAGAAAACAATTTCTGTTTCTGCTCCTTGTTTTCCCATGTGGAATGTGTTTGGAGAATTGTTTCCCTGGGCTGATGGCTTGGTTGGATTCTGGTGAGGATTGTTTGAGCTGATGGCCAATCCAACCCACCTGGGGCTGGGCTCTCAGAGAGGGTCACGAGTTGGGAGTGAGTCAGATATGGGAGTTAGAACAAGTAGGTTTGTAGTTTTAGCATCTCCTTTAAATAGTATATTAACGTATTATAATATAGTTATAATAAAGAAATCGTTCAGCCTTCTGAACTGGAGTCAGACATCAGCATTTCTGCCCACCAGGTTCACTGCTTTTACACTTCCAATGCCCAAAGAGGCTCCAAGAGAGCTGGAGAGAGACTTGGGCAAGGACATGGACTGACACGAGAAGGGGGAAAGGCTTCAAACTGACAGAGGCTAGGGGAGGATTAGATATTGGGAATCAATTCTTTACTCAGAGCGTGCTGAGACCCTGGCACAGGATGCCAAGAGAAGCTGTGGCTGCCCCTGGATCCCTGGAAATGTTCAAGGCCGGGCTGGACGAGGCCTGGAGCAAGCTGGGATGGTGGAAGGTGTCCCTGCCCATGGGTGGGGTTGGACAAGATGAGGTTTAAGGTCCCTTCAGCCAACCCATTCCTGGTCAGTGACTCCACTCTGTGGTGGGAGGCTGAGCAGGCAGACTTGGAGATGCAGGGGAGGTGCACCACTGCCTTCAGGCCGTGGATGTGCCCAGGGGCTCTGCAGCTCTGGCTGAGATGCCACAGCTGGTGAGGGGCTCAAAAAGGAGGAATAAAACCACCTCAGTCACTTTTCTGAGCTGGAATGAGGCTGGCATGGTCCATCTTGGGCACCTCCTGCAGCATGCAGGGCACAGTGCAGGTCTTGGGAGACTTGGTTCTGCTAAAGATTTGGGGTTCGTGATACTTCATTAAAAAAAAAATTAAAAATTATCCTGTGGTATTTTTAATAACCTGCTGGTTTAACTCAATTATGAGACCATAATTAACTTGCTGAGATGAAGCAGGAGATAAACCTTTGAATTTTTTTTTTCTCTTGAAGGATGCAGCAGATAGATTTTGAACTTTGTATTCAATTACTTAAAGGAGAAAAAAATTAACAGGTTTCTGATGAGAAAAGCATACTACCTCCTTCATAAAGAGAGATTTATTAAGGATAGTGAACGAGTGTACCTCAGGGCTCAATCATCTACTGTTTTTTTTTTTTTCAAGGGGTGATTCAATTACTTTAAGATGTGTTGCCTAAAAGAACAAACCAGGCTCTGTTACTTGGCAAATTAATCAAGTTCCTTTAGTGGTTTCTCTGGGTTAATAATTTCATTTAGGCAGCCTTCTGTTTCGTGGTTTCATCCCCACCACCAAGAAAACTCTCAGTCAAGAGGGAGGGGGAGAAGAAAGTGCTATTTGCTCTCTGTACCAGGCAGCAAACGCCACTGAGACAGGAAAAGTTTTCCCAAAATCAGCTCTCTCAGAGGTGCCTGTGAAAGCAGCAACTGGTTGGAAGAGATTTAAAAAAAAAAAAAAAAGTGTTAAGGCTAATATTTTCACTGTGCAAAAAGGCCATTTGGATTTGTTGTCATCTGTGAAGGGCTGTGGATTTTATTTGTAATTACTGCGAATGACGTTCTCTGGCTAGCACGAGCCAATCCTGAAAATGTCACCGATTTTTAACACGTTTGTCTCTTTGAATATTCATAGCTCTGCTGTTTGATACAGATGGAGAAAGTGCCAGAAGGGAAAGGAGGAATCTGCCAAGCCCTGGGCACGGGGAGGTTGTGCTGGGGCAGATGCTGCCCACGGTGTGGGCAGGGCATCCTTGCACCGACAGCCACCACTCCCATGAAAAAACAACATCAGCCAGAATTTCTGGAGTTATCATAGAATGACTTGGCTTAGAAGGGATCCAAAAGATGATCTGTTTCCAACAGCACCATTTCTCATAGCACAGGTTGTCTCAGTGGAAAGTTAACAGCTCCCACTGCCTCTGCCTGCAGGGTGGAGGATGGGGATGCTCAGCAAACACAGGTCCTCTGGCACATCTGGGCTGTCCCTGGCTGGCTGCTCCCAAATTCCATCAGGGAGACTTTAGGGAAAAGCTTTAGGGCTACTTTTTTGCACCATAAAACATCTTTATGAAGGGCATGCACAATGCTGTTTAATTTTCCCATTGGTTGGTTATAAACAGAAAAAAAAAAAACAACAAAAACTTGAACTCTGGCCTGGGCTATATCCACTTAAAACATGGATCTTGAGATGCCAAATTCTGCATCCAGCATTTTGGTTGAGGGGGGCAATGCTCAGTGTGACTTTTCTGAATAAAACCGTGACTCCTGCCAGCACCCAGGGCTGCTTAGACATCACCCTGCTCTGGCAGAGACCAGACATCCCCTGCAAAGTGGGGGAAACAGGGAGTCCCATGGGCAGCAGAGCCCGACCCCGTTAGCCCTAATGAGGAGCTTCATCAGGAACCAGGGGGAACGTGCTTCCCTCCCACTTACACAGCAGGGACATGGATGTTCTTGTTGCTTTTCCTCTGGGCAGCACTCTGGTGATGATCAAGTTAATGGAGGGACCAGAGCAGTTCCCAGCAGAAGAGGTCATCTGTTTCCTTTCAAGGGATTTGGCTCCGGTTTCATCATTTCATCATCTGCAAGAACAGTGAGGCCCTTTTATCAGGAAGGGTTTCGGGGAGGGGGCATGGCAGGCTGCTCTCTCCCTCGTGTGAGAATTCATTTTAGACCCTCACATAAAACCTGTGCTGTTTTATGGCTTGGGAAATTGCTCCAACAGGGCAGAGCAGAGGCTGGGGACACACTGGAGCCGTTCTCACCCCGATCCTCAGAACCCAGCAACTGTGCAAACACCTCACCACTTGTCCAGTGCCACGGGGATGGCCAAACTGTGCTTTCCCCCCTTTATTTTCCTTGTAATTTGTCTTTTTGAGGCCACAGCACCCGGTGCTACTCTCAGCCTCCACCTCCAAAAGGCATTTCTGGATGAGGACGGGAGAGTCGGCGTGCTGAGGTGGGGTGGATATTTTTAGAGCAGCTGGCAGACTCTGCAGAGCAATTTTGCTCCAGGTTCCCAAATAGCCCTGAGCTCTGTCACTGGCTGAAAACACCCCCTGGTCCATTTGTGCAGGGCTGGTGTGGGTCAGGGAGCTTTGCAGGCAAACCTGAAATGTTGGAATTAGGCACAGCTGGAGCTCCAGTGAGGCCAGAGCAGCCCCTCACCCGAGCCTGAGCACATGGGAAGGGGAATGGCTCACAGATGTTGTACAAAGCCTACCTCTGGAGGAAAAAAATATAAAAAAAATCTGATCTTATCCTTACGACTGCAGGCATTAAGTTTCCCTTCTTCCCAACCTCCACACCGACAGCAGGGTCTTGGTGCTGCTCGTGGAGCATCCTTGGATAGGGAACTTCTGTCGTGCCTGGGTAATGGTGGCTTTTTGTGCAAACAATTCTCGGGTTTTTTTAATGCCTTCACACTTAAATTTAATGTGCTCATCCCAGTGTGCCAGTAGCTGCTTTTATGCCAAGAAAAATTGGTACATTTTGAAGGTGTTGGATGCTCCTTTGCTGGGGACACTGAGGTGCTTGTGGGTGACAGAGCTCCCGTTCTTTTTTAGGACAGTAATTCCCCCTTGCTGTCCTCTGGATGGAGGCACAAGACAGCAGTCACAAGTTTGCTGTCATCCCTTCTTGGCAGCTCTCCAGAAGCATTGCTGCAAACTGAACCTGTGATTCCCAGCAGACAGCCTGATCCTGGCAGTGCCCTGGAGGGTTTTTCATCCCACACAGGAGGAAATTTCAGGCACGAGGTGTTTGCAGGGGGCTGGGGCAGGGCAGGGACGCATTAAATCCCACAGCATTATTCATCCCTAGCTCTGTCTTTTCTCCCTCCAATTTCCTACAAGAGCTGATTTTCCCACTTGAGGAAGGGAAGCAACGTTCCTGCTTTAATTATCACCGTCCTTCTCCTCCCAGCAGAGGATTCCTGAATCAGGGATGGCACCACACCAACACTTGGCTCCTCCTCTTCCCCTCTTTAATCCCTGTTTGGAACTCTGGCTGCCCACTGCTGCCCTCTCCCCATCAGAACACACCATGGCACTGCCCCTGGAGCTCTTTTGCTCCAAGGTTTTTGGGACATCCAGGAGGGTTGGGTGTCCCACCACTGCCTCGTTCTCCCTTGGCTCTGCTCTGCCTGCCAGCCTCTGGTTCCTGCAGTCTGCTGGAGGATTTATTGCTGGGGAAATGCAGTGCTCTGACTTATGAAAGTAGGACATTCGTTTGGCAGCTTGAGAAATAATGGGAAATCCATTTAATTATTCCCCAGAAATGCTCAGATTGTGCAGATGCCGAACTTAGGTTTAATATAATTTAGATAATTCATGTCTACAAACATGTCTGGGACTGAATGTGATGTTCAAGCCATGGATCTGAGCCTGTGGTTCTCCTGCTTTATCTCAATTGGAGCTTCAAGTATCCTCCAAGAGCAGGCTCATCCCCTTGCCTGACCCCTCTGGACACCACCAGACCCCTCAGTTCAGGTTTGGAATGCTGAGGAAGATGTTTTTTCTCTGGTTTGTAAGAGTTTATCACAAAGATGCTGTGGGCAGCAGGTCCTGTGCTGGGGCACAATGCCAGCCTCAGTGCTGGCATTGATTGTGCCTAATGAAACAGGGTAGAAAAGGGAAAAAAAACCTACATATTGCTGGTAGTATCAGTGCTCTGGGGTTAAAATGAGGCCCTTCTTTCATGGGAAATCTCCCTTTCCTCCCTGGCATTTGGGAACAGCCAGGCCACCCTGCTCAGGGTAGATTTGTAGCCCAGCTGAGCCCAAATCCTTCTCCTGGGAAGATGTTCAGGATCCCTTGCGAGGTGAGAATCTCCCTGGCATGGTAAATGTGGGCAGTTGTCAGGTACTAAATAGTTCAACTATTACCTTGCTTTTCTCCACTCCCACCTGGGCTTTTTCCTCCCTCAGCCCAGCTTGTTCTTCCCTCCCCTCGTGGGCCTGAAATGCCTCCAAACACACCCATCATGGCTTTTCACCCAAAATATCAAAGGCTGGGATGGTACTCACTGATGAACACCTTGGCTGGGGATGCTGGAGGAGCCAGAGCTGAGAAACACCCGGCAGAACCCTCAGTCCTCATCCATCCAGGCTGTGAATCATCCCCTCGTTTTTAACTTTGACTTTGCAGTCCCAGCAGCAGCGAGGTAACCGTGAGTGACACACATCACTGCCGAGTAATTAGACTGAGCACACACACACACACAGGCACAGCAGTACTGATTTCTGCATTAGCATGATAATGAATGTTCTCACTAGAAGCTTGTAATTATGTTTCCTCTTTCTTTCCCCTCCCCCTGAAAGTATAATTAATTATGAATAGAGCCGGAGTTTGACGCTAACGCATATATTTTTTTTTAATCCCTTTTGGTTCTATTTCTGCCCTATTAAAAATTTATGAAGGAGCCAGAGGTAAAGTCATTTTCCCAGACAGTTTCTCCTATAAATTCAATGGGAATAATATATTAAAAAAAAAAGTAATAATACAAGGCAGGAGGGGACTTTGCAGAGGGTTTTCTCCCCTCTTTAGGCCATCACCCAACAAGATGCTGCATCTGCCTGTTGAAAGCCACAGTCCATCCACACCTTTGCAATCTGGGGGAAATGGCAGTGGGCATGGATGTGCCTGTGGGTACCACGAGGTGCCAGACAGCCCCCAGAGGTGCCAACCCTGCAGATCTCCTCCCTGAAGCTGCTGCAGCCATGAAGGATGGAGGTCAGAACAGAACAGGCTCTGAGAGGAAAAACACTTTATTAGTTGAAAATAGAAGAAAATAACCTGCAAGCACTTTCAATACCTTGGGAAAGTTATTTAGGAATAGGAGATACAAAACCAAAAACTTCCAAGGAGGTGCTTGTACTTTTCAGTTGGCTCACAAAGTTAAACTTTCCTGGGATTCCAAGCCCAGTTTTTTGGATGCAGGACAAACTTCAGGGTTTGCTCCACAGCTGTGATGGATGCAGCAGGGCCAGATGTTTCCTCCTCACCTTCACTGTGGCTCATCCTTTCCCTTGAAAACCTGTGTGTAATCACACCATCCCCTGGGGACAGAAAGTGAGAAAATGGGTGAAACCTGCTCAGCGGTCTGGGGTGATTGGTGTAAAGATTAATGATAGAGACAGGCACTGAGGGTGAGCTGTTCACAGGATCTCCATCCTTCCAGGCATCCCAGATGAGCCCCTAGCAGTGCCACGGGCTTTGCCCCCTGCTGCTGAAACCTGTTGTGCTTCTTCCTCCTCCTCTGCTGGTTGCCATTCATACCACCAGCCTTCCCCTGCCGTAGGTGTGAACTGTTTTTCTTTTTAAATTGCATTTATTCTAACAAATGTCTCATGCAAACACAATTGCAGGTTTGCTAGAGGGAGATGCTATTTGCAGGCAGCCTTGCACAAAGGCAGATTTATTCTCCTTCCATTCATTTCAAGCTAAAGTAATAGCTCTAACTACATCTGACTTATAATAAGCACATTCCTGGGAACAAACCTGTACTCTGCATGTATTTCCCTCTTTGTCAGCTCCACCTAGGCACTTTTTCTCCCTCTTTTTTATTTTTTTTTTACAATAACAAAATCAGAGCCTTGTCAGTTGAAAGTTTATATGCCCTATTTATAGCACTCTGCTGTCTCCCAGCTTTTATGTTCCAGCATAAGTAGCTCTTTACCCTCTGCTCACAAGGAGCCAAGCATGAGCCTGAACAGAGTCTGGATCTCCATAATAGCTCTTTTATCCTTCCCTGAGGAGGGGAGCATGCCCTGCTCTCCACTGTTTCAGCTCCAGCCTTGTTGGAGGGAGCACCCATCCCCACAGGCCAGGGGACTTTGCCCTGTGTGTTTTGATAATTCTTTTTGTCAGCATACCCTTGAACCTGGGGCTGGTTTGCTGTGCACCAACCTGGTTTGCTGTTTTGCAGCTGTTGAGCATCCTCTGGCTGGGAAGCACCACCAAAGTTTGACACATGAAATTGCCATTTCTTTGATGACTGTCATTAAAAAGAATATGAATGGTTTTCCAGAGAGCTGACACAGTTACTTCGGTGGTTTCTGTAGTTAAGCTGATACTTTAATGCAGTTTGTGTGTTTAAGGGATCTTCATAGGCAAACATGGATACAGAATCTCCTGTGGCTCCTTGACTTGCCATGGTTGGTTCCTAAATTTCTCTGTTGCTCATCTCTGGGCGTTATTTTGGAACAGGGTCTGACAGGGACGACTGAGGGAGGGCTGGAGCAGCTCCCAACATGGCATTGGCTGAGATGGAGAGGAAAGATGATGGTTTGAGGACAAGTCAGAGTCACCATAACCCTCAGCAGCCTTGCCACCGCCCCCAGCCTGATATTCCATCTCTCCAGGTGCTCCCAAACCTCCTGGTCCTTTGTGCTATCCCTGCCCAGCAGGATGATCCAAGGCCAGGTTGGACGGGGCTTTCAGCAACTCAGTTTAGAGAGTGGCCTCCCTGCCCATGGAGCTGGGGCTGGAACAGGACCTGTGAAGGTCCCTTCCAGCCCAAACCATTGTGAGATTCTGTGCAGGAGCAGAGCTGGCTGGAGCACTCCCACACCCTGTCCTGTCTCTCAGCACACACTGTCTCCTCTGTTACCCTGTCCTCATGGCACTCACTGGGACTCGGGCAGGACTCTCCATCTCTTCCAGGCTGAAAGATTGGGATACAAGGGGCTATTGTGCTCTTCTCCCTCCAACTAACTTTAATCCTGGTGAAGGGGAAAATCTACCTGCTAAAAAACCCTGGGTGAGAGGTTCTGCTTGGATGTTTACAGGGTAAACAACCATTACAACTTCAAATTGCATAATAATATTAATAAAAAAGAATGTTTCAGGCAGAAACACAAAGAGAGAGCCAGGGCTGGGGACAAACAGCTCTGCCACAGCTTGGCTCCTCCGCAGGGCTGTGCTTCTGAGGATTCGTCCTGTCTGTTAAATATAGCTGATGAGCTGTTCTTGAATCGCACCTAATTACATCTCCTCTCCTGCACGCCGGCACTTCTCAGCTCTTTGGAGCTACAAGGAGCTGGATGATTGCAGCTTGAACTCCTCAGGTGGAGCGAGACGCTCATTTGTCATCCCCTGTTTGGCTGTCTGGTACTTGGGAGGAGGGAGATGAAAAGTTGAATTCTCTGAGAAGGGAGGGGGAAAAAGAAAAAAAAGAAAAAAAAAATCCTTTTGAACTCTTGGCTCATTAAGATGTCAAAAGGTTGGATGCCCTGGCAACTGCTTCGTGTCTCTAAGCAGGGCTTGAAATTCCTGCAGTCATCCTGCAGGGAATTCGCAGGCGCTTGCTGGGCTCCTGGTTCATGGGAAGATGCCCACAGCTCAGCCACAGGATCCTCCTGAAAAGCTGCTCAGATTTAAACAAGTACAGGTTTTCTAGCGGGGAGCAGCTGCCCCTTGGGCATCTGGGTGTCCAGTCCCATCCTGTGTCACCTCATCTGCTTCTCTGTGTGCCTCTTCCACCCTTTTCCATCCCCACTGAAAATACCAACTCAGGGCCATGAGGGTCATTCCTGTGGGCTTCACCCAGAAAAAGTCCTTGCCTGAAAGGTACTTGAATTTATTTTAGAGACTGACCTGCATGCATCAGTTTGGTTTTGCTGAGTTTGGAGGTGTTTTTTTCAAGATTTTGCCAAATTTCAGCCAGCTGCTCTCCAGCCTCTCCATCCACTTCCTGTCTGGCAAAATTTCTACCTCAGTTTTTCTGGCTCCTCCTTGAGCTGCACATCCTATGTCTTTTGTTTGATACTTCTTCATCCCAAAGCAGGGTTCTCACTGGAATTTCAGTGACTACAAAATTTTTTTTCCCAGTTCCAGAAAATACCAGATGTCTTAAAATGAAAAACCTCCAGAAACAAAATTTCCCAATTACTACATATTGCAGCATAGTCAAAGTAGGGAAGCAGTTTCTCATGGGTGGCATTGGAGACGTGACAAGGGGATCTGATTTCAGCTCAGCTCTTTTGGCAAAGCAAACCCTGTTACCCCTGCAAGACCAGAGGCTGGAAGCACTGGGAATCTTCCTTTGGGATCCTGCACCAGTGAGTGATCCCCTCCCATGGGAGTTATCACTGCAGAGCCACCTCAGTTCCCCTAAAACCACCACGGGAAAAGGGGAAAAGGTGCAGGGGGATGCTGTGGGGTTGGAGCACTGGTGCAGGAGTACCTGAGCCCCTCAGGAAGGGACTGTCCCATCTGGATGGGTGTCAGGGCATTGCCACCAAGCCAGGCAGGCTGGTGAGTGTCCTCCTCTCTGCATCCCCAGCTGAGCTCAGCTGAGCAAGAGACAGAACTGTCATCACAAGTACCCTTCAGATCTCTTCCATGGAGGAGGAAAAGTACCAACACGACCAAAAATATGCATAAGATCAACTCACCAGTTAGAAGTGGCCTGGCTACCATTTTCAGTCTAAGGGGTTCAGCTTTGCTGTGGGAAGCCTTCATCATTTTTTACTCTTTTAGTCATAGCCAAAAATATGATGAAACCAGAACTGAATGTTTTTTTATGTCTCATTACAGTAAGCATCATAAATTATTCACCCATGAGTGAATTCAACCACATTTCTTACTCAAAAGGAGCTTCCTTTCCTCTTCAGGGCCTTGGAACTCAGAGCCTCTTGGGCTGGTGGTGGATTTCAGGGCTTTCCCACCTGCTGCTGCCTGAACAAGTGGGGACATCATTGCTGGCTCCTCTTTGACATCCCCCCAGCCCCTGACCCGAGTGCTTCCATGGTGGGAGCAAACTTCACTTGGAGGGGGCAGGAGAAGGCTTTGGGACAGGTCTTGGCGGGCAGTGGGGATCCCCATCACATCACCCCCAAACCCTGAGCCCTAGTGGCAGATCCTTCTGGAAACGCATGTCCTAGGACAATGTCAGTCTAATCAGCGCCCTCTTCGTTAGCAGGGTCCTATAATTAGAAGCAGCAGCCAGCCATCTGCTTTTATCTCGCCACATCAGACGGTGCCTCTCCGCTGTCCCCTATTAGCGGCCGTCATTTGAGATCAGCGCTTCCCTCCACCCCCGGCCGCGGCCGATCTCACTTTCATTGCTGCTAATGACCCTGGCAGCGCTCTGTGATGGGGAGGAGAGCGGAGTGCTGCCCAAACCAGCTCCTCGCCCCCCTCTGCCTGCCCCTTATTCCCTCCCGCGGGGTATTTTTGGGGTTTCACACTCTTGCCAGTGGAACTTCCCCAAATAACCCTCTGCCTCACGCCAGGAATGGGCACTTGGGCTGAGGATAGGAAGGCTTCGGGGGAAATATTGCTGCTTTCAAATATTCTGAGGGTTTTCAGCATGTAAAGTGCTTTCCTAAGTTTGCTGTTGCACCCTGCTCCCAGTGAGAATGGCATCTGGCGGGACATCAAAAAGATCACCTTGTCCACAGCCAGCAGCTGAGGGCTGCAGAGTAGTCAGACCTTGGAGGGAAGAAAGGATAAAACCTCTTTTTATGTATCTTTAAATTCGGTGCCTAGACAAAAGCATAAGACATATAAATGGATTAACAGCCATGGTTTATTAGCGCTCCTTAATTCACTTCACAGGGCTGAGGGAAAAGTTATTAGCAGATGTATGGCCAGTAATAAGCTAATTATAACCCTGTCAGATCAGAGATTTGAAGAGGTGGGTAGTTTTGTGTGTGAGATAACTGTAATTGTCTGTTAAAGATTATGAATTAATATTGATTTAATAAAGCTGTGGCCATTTATTTCTGTGGTAAAAACTAAGTTAGTTATTCTGTGAGCTGCCCCATCAGCGTGAGAGGCAGCAAGCATCTACTGGAGGTGTGTATTGGGGAGGCCAAAATGCACGTGGGACTGGTCACCGAGCCTGTGTCCTGCCTGTCACTGTCCCCATCGCTGGCTTTGACAGGGACAGCTTTGTCCCCTGGCTCAAAATCGACACCTGGTGCCTCTCTGCACCACGCACCTGTGGGAGGGGAGAATGCATTTGCTGCTTTTAGCTGGATTTAAAAGCAATCTACACTTATCTGTGTTTAAAAGCTGATCCGCTCAGGAGGGACATGACCCTTTTGGGGTCCTGTCTGTCCCCTGATGTGTTGAAATGTCAGGCAGCCCCTGGAGAACTTGAGAGGAGCTGATGGGAGTGTTCCAGTGTGTGCTGTGGGGAGGCAGATGGAGCCTTGGCCACTGCTGGCCCTGGCACAGCGTGTCCAAACACAGCCCAAAGCCACCGTGGGAGGGGATGGGACAGCTGCTCAGGACCACTCAGCCCAGCATTTGGGAGAGGGAGCCGAGGAAGTGGCCAGAGAAAGAGGCGAGGCCAAGCCTTGTGCCAGGGTCAGGACTGGCTGGGAAAGCAGAATTCATTGCTATTGCAATATGTCAAGGAGCTGATGGGGTCCCTCTCACACGGTAGGATCAGCTTTGCACCTTGGGGATGAAGGCAGCCTGGTGATGCTTGAATCGTTTCCCAATTTACAGCCACCATCCAGGATCACTTCAATTTCGCCTCTCGGCGCGTAGCTGAGTGCCACTGACTTTGGGATATTTTGCATTACATAATTTGTTTCTGTAAATCATTGGCAGCTTGAGGGTGAACACAGAAAAAGTCAGGAGCGAGGAGTGGGTGTGAGACCCCCATGACACCAGCCACATCCTCTGACTTTGCCTTTCCCCCTTCTCCGGGAAAAAAATGCGGAGATCTTTATTTTGGTTGATTTTTTTTTTTTTCCTGAGACAGATCCAATTCCCTAAGGTGAACTCCATCCCTTCACATCGCCTGAGTCCCACAGAATTCCTCTCATGCCTGGAGCAAGTAAAGGCAGGTCACCAGGGCGGTGGGAAGGTGCTTTGGAGGCAGCTGTGTTGCATCATGCAGGGCAGGGTTGCAAACCTCCTGCTGCCTCCACCCTTTGCCAGACCTACCTCCAGCCCCTCCCTGAGACCAGCAGGTCCAAGACCCCTCGTCCCTGGTTGTGGAGGGTAAACCCCTGCCAAAGTTTTCACTCACATTGCTCCTAGTGGGCTGATGCTCCGATAAAGTCAATTACAGGCTGAGTGAGGCTAAAGGCTACGGCTTGCTTTAGATGTAATCACTTTCCCCTGAAGCTTTCTATGGGAGGGTGGTTTCAAAGGGAGGGTGGCTCCTGTTTTGCATCTTACTTCTTTTCCTGGAGGAGTTCAGGTCAACTCAAGCAAGAAAACACCCCAATTTCCTTGCATTTGTACCGGCCATGGGGCAAGTTTAGCGTAGACCATCTCAAATATCTGAGGCAGGACTCCAGTTTTCCACTGAGAGCTGAAATCCCCATCTTTGCTGCTGGACGGCTCGCATTACCATTTTATCTGATGGAATAGCGATCAACGGCAGCTTCCAAGTGAAACGCTAAGGAAAATCTGTGTAAGCTATCTGCAGCCTCGCAGCACAGATACACAGTGATTGCAGCGACAGCCAGGCTCTGTCTCCCGGCTTTGATGGGAATGTACGTGTCCAGCTGCAGCGCAGCATCCGCGGCTGCACTCCCTCCGCTCCGGGATGCTCAAGGCAGGCTCACCCTGGCCTTTGCTCACCTGGAGCCTCAGCTCCCAGACTTATCTGTGATTTTTCCAGTGCAAGAAGCTTCCAGCTTCCATGATCGCAGGGAAAAAGCTTGAAAACAAAAAGCCTCAAGGCTCCAAAAGGCAGAAATGTGCAAGGAAATAATCCCCACTGTTCTAAGAGTAATGCCACTGAGAAAAACCCATATTCCCACTGCAACACCAGCCTGGTGATTCCCTTTGGCACCATGGCCTTCTGGACTGCAAGAACAAGCAAAAAAAATCCATCTGTGCTCTGGCAGGGTACTCAGTGTTGATGGAAAGTGCGTTCAGCCCTAAGGGGTTTATTTAAATACATTTGATTCTAATGTTGTTCTTAGGTCATTGGGATATAAAAGCCTGGCTCCTGTAAAATTAAAGTCGTGAGTCTTTTTGCTGTGGTACAGGATTTACCTTCCATTCATTAAGTGAAACATCACAGATATAAAAAAAAAAAAAAGCTCAGAAAATGCTAAATGGCTGGAGCACAGAAGCCCCGCAATGCAACAGGGATAAGTTCAGTCCTTTATCTACCAGGACAAATGGTAGAGAAGATTCTCTTTCAAGAGGAAGATCTGATCTGCTCCTTTGCTTTCACAAGACACTCAGCCTGTGGATAAACCAAAGACTCGAACCGCACCAAAGGTGCTGTCCTGAGCCAGCAGACACACAACTGCCACAGGCACAGGAGGCCAACTTTTCCTGCTTTTTTTCTGACGCGCCAGGCTCATTTCAGGCAATTTGCCTTGCGCTCCTGGTGTTTATGCTCACACCGCGGCGTGCGCCCGTGCTTACACATCGAGTGGGGTGACTTAAGGAGACTGAGCGGCCTGGGAAAGTCCCTGTGCCCTGCAGCAGCGCAGCCGTATTGGGGCAAGGAATGCCGTGAGCTGCCCGCTCTCCTCCCGTTCCCCGGGAAATGCGGGGAAAGAGCCGGGAGCTGCAGGAGGCAGAGCACCCCTGCATGCCCGCATCTGCCTGCTGGAGCGGGCTGGGAGACGTGGAGGTTTTTACAGCTGCTGGAGCAGTGGAGGTTTGCTTTTCCAGCTGTTGGGGTCATGCATCACTCGTGGCAGGGAGAGGGGGTGGACTCGCCTATGGAGGGGCACCCAGCAGTGCAGGGAACAGTGGTGGCTTAGGGAATGAGACCTTCCTCGTCCCCCCCTGGGAAGATGGAGGGGAAGAAGAAGTGTGAAAAAGCAAGATATTAGTTAAAACCTGTCAGTGACCTGGGTTGCCTCAGTGCTGATTCCTGTGGGTATTTGCTTGTTATTTTGTTCAGATTTTCCTGCAATTATCCTACCCCGAGAAGGTTTTTGATGCAATCGGAATCACAGTACAGACACGAACCCAGGGCTGAGAATGTGCGTCACGGGGTCTTCTCCTGAAATCCTTCGCCTTCCTTTTGCGGGAAAAACTGAAGTTTCGTAACTATGTTGCCGTGGAATGCTCCGGACAATTTCTCGGGGCTGAACCTTTGTCAGGGTTCAGAAACCCAAGCAGCGCCCGACCTCCTCCTCCTACGAAGTGTCCGAAACACCACCGGCACGAGGGGGGGGGGGATTATCGGCCAACTCACACCACAAGTGAGAACCCCCGATTTGCACCAAAAAAAAAACCAAAACAAAAAAAACCAAAACAAACATCATCAATGACACGCAGCGGCACTAACGCCGCACCGGTAAAGCTGGGAAACACCGGCGGGTGCCGCCGGCAGCGCCGAGACACCTGGTGGCACTGATAAACCGCTGGCAGGCGGGCAGCCCGTGGCAGCGGCGGTGGCGGGGGTGCAGCGGGTGGAGGGGGATGTAGGGGGGATGTATGGGGGGATGT
>QUSF01000066.1:350698-511060 GCA_003676055.1 Chloebia gouldiae | reverse complement strand
GGGGGGATGTATGGGGGGATGTATGGGGGGATGTATGGGGGGATGTATGGGGGATGCAGCGGGTGGCGGTGCCGCTGTCGCCACCCGCGGCCCCGCCGGCTGTCGGCGGGCGCTCGGCGCGGCCCCTTTAACGCGCGCGGGCGGCGCGGCCCCGCCCCGGCCCGCCCCGCCCGGCCGGCAGTGGGGCGGCCTTAGGGACCGACCGGGAGCCCGAGCGAGCCGCCGACCGCCGCCTCCCGCCGCGCCGGGGCGGGCAGGGCTGCGCTGGGCTGGGCGCTGCGGCGAGGGGCGGCCCGGCCCCGCGGACGGACGGACGGGCGGAGGAGCGGGCGGCGCGGCTCGCAGCCCCATGGCTCTGGATTTATAAACACGGCGCAGATGGCGGGGACGCGTCCCCGCGCCCGGCGCTGCCCCGCCGGCCGCTGAAGCGGGAGCGGCGGCGGCGATGGGGGGCGGCAGCTGCCGGCGGGATTAGGTGAGTCGGGATGGGGGGAGCCCCGGGGCCGGGCTGGAGGGGCCGCTCCGCTCTCCCGCAGGTGGGGGAAAGGCGGCCGCGTTACGTAAAAATGAAAATGTGCCACGGGAGCTGCTCGCCGGGGAGAAACTTTCTCTTTCTGTTATTTTTTTTTCCCCTCTCTGTTGGTTTTGCTGTTTTTGGCCTCAAGGGAACGCGCCGCCCGGGAGCGCGGGGGAGCCCCGCACTTGGCAAACTGGCGGGGATACCCCTCTGCGGGGTGGGGGCACCCCGAGGCCCTATTTTTTTTTTCCCCCCCTTCCTAATTTTTCCTCCGTTTCGTTCAATCCTGCTGTATTTTCCGGGTCTTGCCCCCCGCACGCTGGGAGCGCTGGGTTGGAGCAGTGAATGAGCATCCGAGGGGGCACCGCGGGCTGCCCCGGCCGTGCCGGGGGCTGCGGGGGGCACGGCCGGCTCCTGCCTGGCTCCTGGGGCGGTGTGCTGTTCGCCGTGTAAATATTTACGGGAGGTAACTGAGCCGGTGTCTGCAGGCAACAAGTGCACGTTTCTCTCAACCCCGGCTGAGGTCTCCGGAGTGATCGCTGCTTTTTTTTTTTTTTTTTTTTTTTTTTTTTCTCATGTTGGTTCTTATAATTTCCTGTTCCCTCTTCTCCCTCGGCCCTTCCTCCTGCTCCCTTGCCCTGACAATGCACAAAGAGCAGGCTGCAGTGGGTGCAGGCAGCTGCCTGCCATGTGGGCTGCTGCCAACACCACTGAAGCAGCAAAACCTGCAGGACTCGGGCTGGAGCTGCCTGGGCCGTGTTGACCCAACAAAAACCCATCCCTGCTTCCAGCGCTTTGAACCCTCTGGAAGCCCAGCACGTCTGCAGGCGCTGCTGCCTGCGCCGGAGGCTGCGTCTGCTCCCTGAACTTTGTGTTTTGGGTCAGCTCAAGAATGTGCGGGAGAGGACAGTGCTGCTGGAGGTGATCTGTGCAGTGGATGTTTGCGAACCCCTTGGTTCACAGGCGTTTATGGTTTGAACTCTTGCGGCGACCTCTCACCTCGGTATTCCCGTGAAGCAAAGGTTGGCGCTCTGGATGCCTGAAAATGTCAGGGTTTTGCTGAATCTGGTATTTTTAATGAGTTTGGTGGATGTGATATCCCTTCCACTGATATTCCTTGGTCATGTGGGGTGAGAGTTTTTCCGTTTAGTATAGGGGTTTTATCAGCAAGGTTAAGTTTAAGTTTGCCATGTGCTTTACAGATAAAGATTTGGTACTACTACTGATTCATAAAGGGAGCCAGTGTGAGTTGGGACAACTGGAGGAGCATTTCCCTCTCTTCTGGAAGTGGTGACAAAATTCTTCAAGGGCTCTAGTGAAGCTGTGTATTCCTGGATGGTTTTAATCAAATCGTACTTAATTCTCTGAGTTTTAGTGCTGATGTTGGGTGACTTAGGGATTTAGCTCAAACCTCCTGTGAGCCTGGGTCTGCCAGCTCTGTGCAGGACGTGTGCCTTGGGTGAGGAATTCAGTGAGCAAGGCTCGCGGAGTGTGTTGGGGTTGAGTCCCATGGTGCCACGGGTGGGAAGTTTTGTGTATGACAAATATTTTATAACTTTAGTTGAGTAAGTTTCACTGTGAGAGAGACTTGCAAAACGTGTTTAGTTTATTGAAAGCAAATGCACTCAAACCTCGGTTTGTTGTTGCCAAAAGGGAAAAAGTAGAAGCTATTTTTGGTGTGAGAGGAGATGGGGCACACACATGTCTGGGGCAGGAAAACACTGGTACTTTGTTCTTCGGGCTTCATGTGGGTGGTGGTTTCTGTTACTTAGCTGTGTGTTTCTGCCAAGTTGCAAAACATACCTGGTTCTGAAACCCCTGCGGAGGTCAGGGCTGGCTCTGCGGAGCTGGTCCTGGGCCCTTACGGGAACGCCTCCCACGCCAGCATCTCCAGCACTGGAGAAGGGGTGGGTGCCTCTGCCTTCACACCTTGGAGCTCCAGGGAGGTGACTGGCATTTTTTTTTGCGACAGGATCTGCACTGAAACCATAAACTTGTTTCGTGCAAGCCACCAGCCAGCTGCTGCTTGGCAATACTTTTCACTTGCTAATGGCTGTGGTTGGATTTGAACCAAGCTGCCTCCAGTGGAGGTTGTACTAATCCCTGGAGCCATCCTGCGCTAAATCCAAAGAGGGTTTGGTTCAGGCCGTGTTCACGTCTCGTAATTAGGAGATCCAGTCTGGTAAAGGCAGTTTTGTTATGATTGGCAGCGATGGTGTGCATGCAGCTGTGCTGATAGCTGCACATGTTGAGAGCTCCCTGTCTCATCTCCACGGCAGCTCTAGACTGCACTAGCTGGAATCGGGTCATAGGAGATATCTTCATCTTTTGTGACATGGCTGTGAATTATTTGTCCCCCTTGATGGCTCCCAGTGTTCCTCCCACTGCTGGTTCTGGTTTTTAGTGGCCTCTGCTGCAATACAGTCCTTTTTGCAATCCGGTTGTCCTGGGAGAAACCTGTTTGAAATCAACTATAATTTATGTGCCTGAGATACCATCATCTTCGTGTCCCTGTGGGGGGAGGAAGGTTACGATCTTGTCAGTTTTGAGATGAGTGGGTACAAAAGGAGGATTAAATTGATAACTTTTCAGAGGTGGGTTTTGGGTGGCTGATTTGAGCAGGTGTGAAGGGGAATGGGTTGGAGGAGGGTCTTTGGGCTGCAGTACTCCCCATCCTTAACCACTGTCTCATTCTGACTAGATCACTTCACAAAACTGAGGCTGGTGGGGTTACGTGAAGTTCAATGTGTCAGAGCAAGTCTTCTGGAGAGCTGGTGAAGAGTCTCTTTCTCCATGAGTGCTTTGCTTGTTACTCCCCGTGGCAAAGTGCTGGTTCCCCCTGGGTTTTGTGCCTGTGAGACGTGGTCCCCAAATACAGACCATGGGCTCAGCTGCAGGGGTGCACAAGGATGGGAATCCAGGCCAGTGTGTTCTTTGGAGCACTGTTATTTTTGTGCAGCTGGGTTTTTAGGAGCCGTGGCTCGCTTTAGTCTTCGCTGAGAGTTTTCAGCGGAGAGCAGGGTCAGCTCTAATGGAGCTGGAAATGAGGTATAGCAGCACCCGGTCGCCTCTCTGATTAGTGACTGAGGCTTTTGCAGCTGCTTAAGGATTTGGGCATTGTGAGGTCATGGATTCTCATCTAGGCTGCTGTGGCACAGGCTCCTGCACGGCTTTGAAGGGCCCTTGCTGTGTATCGACTTGGAAGCAGCAGAGAATTGCTATTTATGGCTGGGCTTGTGCTGGCACACAGGTGTTGAGGTCTCTGATTTGCCCTGTAATGTCAAGGGATAGATCTTTGCATTGCAGTAGAAAATGGAAATGTGTATCATTTAATGAGCATGACTAGAGCTTTCCCAAAAAGAAGATTGGAGAGGGAGCCGGAGCTCCAGAATAGAGGGCATGAAAATGCGTGTAAAAGCTTGATCGGAGTGAGGGATGGATCTGGCAGGAAGGGAAGGAGGACAGAAGAGCAGAAGGAAATGAGTGATTCATCAGTTTTGGGAAGTGATCTGTGACCTGAGCACGAGGCAGCAGTGGAACTGTACTGAGAATTGAGAAATCTGGGCTGCACCCCCAATCCTGCTGCCCACCCTACTTGTCACTTCCTTTCTTGAGGCCATCACTTCTCTGTTCCTGCCAACCTGCCTTTGGCAGCTGGAGTCTCTCTGGGGTGTGAGCTGCTCCTACTGAAGGTGAGCTGGTGCCCCAGGAGGGGATATTTCTGGTGAGCAGGCAGTGCCCACACGGTAGCAGCTCTGCTGTCACTTCACTGTGAGAAGCTGCAAAATGTGACCTGGCTGAGGGCGGGCAGTGAGGAGGCACTGATTGCTGCAGACCCTGCTGCCAGCAGTGTGTGCGTGGCTGCTGGTCCTGATCTGCCTTGGAGAGGCTCAGAGAGGAGCCCTGCCTGCAGGGGAGAGGTGCCTGGCACTGGAAGAAAAGCAGTAAGGATGGAGGTGGGTGTCCATGAGTGTGATTGTTACCACAGTGCCAGAGCTGGAGGGGATCTGGGCCACGAGGAGGGGACAGGGAGGGCACAGCAGTGGTTATGTGCCTGCTGGGTGCACAGAGGATGCTGATAATGGTTAGTGCTCTCTTTATAGCTGCAGAGCACTGAGCAAACATTAATGAATGTAAAGGATAGCAGCTCTGTCTAGTTACAGAGAAGGGAAGTTACTCCAAATTAACTTTATGATCCATGAAACTGAAGGTTATTTAAAAAAATAATAACGTAAATGAAAATGGTGAAGTTTTGCAGAGTCGCTGAGTATGGTGCTTGTTGTTTAATGCCTTCCATTTTTTCATCCCAGTCTGTGTTTTTGGCTTGGGAACAAATTATAAGCAATATCAGCTTACGCTTGGATTTGAACCCGCATTGCTCTTAGTCAGCTGAAATATTTCCCCTTATCGCTTCTCCCATAATGTTTATTTTAGCCTGGATAGTATCATGGCTTTTCTGCTTGCTTTAGGGAAGAAGCCAGTCTTTGAAATAGCCCAGCACCTTGGAAAGAAGTGATCTCAAAGCCAGTTTGGTCTCTGAATGAGGTACAGCTTAATTTTCCACCAAGAGGTTTATGCAAGGCTGTATCCCAGAACGTTTTGCGGCATTAAAAAACCCAGGAGGTGGCAGATGGATGAATTGCTGACAGATTTAAAATCGTACAACAAACACAAAGCATTCAGAGGTGGGGCCAAGGCAGGAGGAAGGTTGCAGGGAGAAATGGAGGCAGAAAGGTCGAGGAAGTTATTGTGGGCTGAAGAAGATGTGCAAGCAAAGGCAGGCTCCAGTGGGTTCAGCTGTGAGGGGAAGGGAAGGCCTTCAAGAGGAGGGATGTGTTGAGGAGCGTGTTCCCATCACAGGGAACCCTTCGTGTCCTGGGCTGATGGGGAAAGGAGGATGAGGAGGAAGGAGGCCAAGCTGAGCATTGGAGGCGAGCAGCGGGGTTGCCCTGGGAAGAGACAATGTGGTGGGGTCCAGATGGTTTCCTCCTGTGGGAAGGGATCTGAGGGACAGTGCCAGCGTGCTGGGGATGGTGTGGGTATTGTCTCTGGAGGCTGCAAGCCTGGCTGTGGCTCTTTGGGTGGGTGGTGTGTGTGTCAGGGAGGGAGGCAGAGCAGGCAGGATTTCCTCTTTGCAGTGCTGGCTCCTGGCTTCGTAACTAACCAGGCAGTCCAGGCTTATCCTTTCATTGTGGAAGAGAATTATTTACATAATACCACTCCACATCGTCTTTATTTAGCATTGTTTCCCTGGCGTAATGCTGGACAGAGCGGCCGTGCCCAGAAATGCAGTTTTGGCCAAATGTGTGGGAAGTTAACTCTTCCAGTTGGGTGTGCTTCTCTCTGCCTGCTCAGGGAACTGGCTGTAAACTGAATAAATACTTCAGTGCGTGACCATCTATCATGTAGTTTTTGAGACTTATTGTGTCCTCTAAACTCTGTTTTCTGCAGGCTCTGGCTGGTGCTCTGTGCTGGTACCTGAATGTTGCCTACCAGCTTCTTAAGCAACACAGTTTGGGTTTGTCCTGTGCATGTTGGGGCAGGAGAGTCGTTTGCAGTGTGCTCTTCCTTGTCTCTGTGTTGAAGAAGGCAGAAGGAAAGAAATGTGTCAGCCCGTGGGTGGAGGATGACAGGATTTGGGAAAGTTCCTGGTGCAGATCATCCCATCGTCTGTGATCAGTCCCCGAGGACTTGCTGCCTCCCAGGTGGGCAGGTTTCATCCTCCTCAGGGAGTGTTTAATTGCAAGGTCTGGAGGCTTAGGTGGCTGTGTAAAGAACCGGGGCCTGATTATTGCAACACAGGGTGGTGAAGGACAGAGCCCTGTGCTTGGGTGTCAGTGGGATGTGGTGGGAGAACTGAGTTGCTGAGTGGGATGGCAGGCAAAGTCGAGCTTTCTGAAAATCTGCCTGTGCCTCCAGCCGTGCAGCGCTGGCTGGAGAGGGTGGAGGGTGTCTTTTCCTCTACACCGCGGGATGTGCGGGCTTCTAACAAGCTGTGGCAAACAATGGAAAGTTGGCTTTCTTCTGAAAATATTTTAAAACTTTTTAAAATTACTCCAGCGGCTAAATTTTTATAAGACCAGATCTCAGCTTCATGGTACTTGATCACTTCCTAAATAGCTCTGTCTGCAAACTTCTCCAACCCGTACCTGCAGCGCTGCAGAAAGCCTGGTGAGCGTGGTTTATCAGGGGCAGCACCTGGCTCTTGCAGCAGAACGTTCTGTGGAAGTGTTTACTGCCGAGGCCTCGTGATCTCCTCGGTGTGATGTTGCAAGGAGCTGGTTTTGGGAGGCTGTGAGTCCCCAGTGATTTACACGGGATTACCTGGTGGTGCACACAGAGTCTGGGCTGGATGTTGGCTCGTGGAAGCCTCTCTGTCA
Source organism: Chloebia gouldiae (assembly GCA_003676055.1). Classification (NCBI taxonomy): domain Eukaryota; kingdom Metazoa; phylum Chordata; class Aves; order Passeriformes; family Passeridae; genus Chloebia; species Chloebia gouldiae. Next base: position 504,163 of record QUSF01000066.1, on the reverse strand, counting down.
GCCTCGCCCAGGGCGATGCGGATCCCGTGTCAGTTTATGCTGCTGATGTGGACATTACTCGCTCAAGCCTGAAACTTGCTGGAACAAAGGTAGCTTGTGAACACCCTCTTTGAACCAATTGCACCTGGCAGGGTGAGTTTGCATTGGATCTGTGCTGAGATGCAAAGCTTTGTCTACTGCCTCCTCAAGCCCGTGCTGTAACCTCATGGATTTGTGACATCATGGGGTCTGTAAATCTTGGGTGTCTCTCAGAGCAGTGGTGTTTGGTACCACAGCTGTGTGCTCAACAAGTTTCTTCAGTGGTTTGGTAGAGGTGTTTTTATGGCATCTGAACATTAAATAACTACGTCCACTCTTTGGTGTAAAAGTTTCTTTTGTTTAGTGAAGGGGATGACTCTTTCCTATTGGAAAAACTTCCTTGATCAAGTCCTTGCTTTTCTGTGGTTACCACATAATATAATTCCATTAATAAACTTTTCAAGCTCCATCTTGAAAGCAGTTACAGCCTTTTTTTTTTTTTTCTTCCCTTTGCTGCAGTGTTTCAAGCTCATGCCAGAGTGTCAGCTTCATTTCTAGGTCACCGGTCTGCCCTTTCATTTCCCCCTCACGCTCAAGTTGGCCGGCTTGTTTTGATTTGGTAATATGTGAGGTGGTGTCCACAGACAAAACCAGGCAGGCCAGTGAAATTCATGTTTCCCTGCAGCCTTGTTCCTGTTGTGTGTGTGATTAATAATTTCCAAATGCTAGACCAGAGGTGATTAAAAACCGTCAAAGAAATAAAATGCAGCAAAGTCTGCGTTGCAGGAATCTATGTTTTCAGTGTTTTGGGAAAACTCTCTGAAGTGGCAGTGGAAAAAGCCTTTAGAATTCTTATTGAAGGCTTTCTAGTCTTAATGTCCCTTCTTCAGGAGGTGCTGCTGAGGCAGCCTGAGCATATCCAGGCTCTGCTGTCTGGGGGGGACCTGGAGTCAGGAGGGCTCCCTCTGTGCGCTTGCTCTGCGGAGTTTTTTGGGATCCAGAGCTACAGTTGAGATATTTTTGCATGCTGGGCACAGGCACCTGGGCAGCTCAGCTGCAGCCCTGTGGCTGGAGCTGCTGAGCGTGACTGGCAAAGGGCGGAGGGGTAAAATGCTGCTCTGCAGCCCGAGTGGATGCTTGAGTGGAAATGAAGAGCTGAAAATCTTTCTGATGAGCGGCACAAGGTGTTGTCTGTTGCTTATTCTGAATGCTTGTTTTTTTACTGAGCTGCAAGGCAGTGGGTATTCAGAGGTTTTTATGCAACTTCGGTGTTGGGACGTGAAGCAGTTGTCATGTCATCAGTTAAGATGTGTTGAGCATCCTTATTTTTGGAGCAAATGATCCTGCTGGCAGCATGTATAGGAGGTGTCAGTCAGCCCTTTTTTTCTTCCTCTCTATTTTTTTTTGCTTCATTTGTAGGTTTTAGTTTTGGCTTTACTTTGATATCTTGACAGGGTTGCTACTTAAAAATTGTTGGGGTGGGGTTTTCTTTTTTTTATTTCATTTTGGAGGTTTTTTTTTTTTTGTGTCTTTGATGTCTACGTGTCTTGACGTGCACATAAAGAGCTGCTGTGGTTTTGGTCCCAAACCCAGCCGGCTGCCAGCAGCGTTCCTGAGGGCTGCGTGGTGTTGGAGTGAGAAACACTGCAGGGTTTGGGGTTTTCTCCAGCATTATGAAACAGAAGTAAAGAGAGAAGTCAGCATGTACCTTAAGGGTTGTGTTTTTATTTTAACTCTCTCACTGTGGAGAGCTGAGGTTTGCATGTTTTCTACTGAGACTGGTGCTTGTGAAATCTAATGCACTTTCTGTGAATGTCCTTAAACTCTGCCAGCAGCAGAGGAGGCTGAGAAAATGGGGAATTTGCTTTGCCCTGAGGTGGAGGAGGCTGCAGAGGCAGACACAAGCACCCTGGTTACTCCTGTTTCCCCTGCCAAAAGCAGAGTGAGTTCTGGTCTGGTTCAGTGAGACAAGAGCTTTAAGCTCCATCTGTGTCTCATTTTTTTTTTTTCTGCATTTTGCTCGGTTGTGCTTTTTAAACGTCTGTGGATTTCTTCTCAGCAGGAGGTTTCAGTCCCCACACAATGTATTATTGTGTTTGCCTCGCTCTGGTTCCTTGTTTCATGCGGAAACACCTTGAACCTTTGGCTGAGTTGGAAGATGGGTGCAGAGTCAGGTCCGTGGCTGCTCCAGGAACAACGTGTCCAGGCACTACTCCTCAGCCTGGACTTATGGGGTGCTGCTGCAGGCTCTGAGTGTGTTTGGCCAACACAGGCACTCCCCTGCCTTCTGATCAGCCACACTGCACATACTGATTTGGCTTTTACAGGCTGATCCTTACGGTAAGAAGCCAGAAATAAGTGAGTGTTCACACTTGCTTTTACAAACTTCTTGAGTATTTTGCCAGTTAATTCTTGGTAACCGAGGCTAAAATATCTATTGTAAAGGACACAGCCAGGAATGCTGCTCTCCTTCACTCATTCCAGTTTATGCAAGACTTGGTAAAAGGTGCCTGTACTGTCTTGGCCGTTTGCAATCTGCTTTACAAAGCCTCTTAACCAGCAGAAAAACAAGTGTAAATAAATACAGCAGCTTCATCTTGCAGCCTTGCCAAGTCAATTTGGTGTGTGTTGAGGGGGCTGAACAATTAGAGAAGCGAATGGTCTTCTCCATGTTCTGTGCTCCTGTCACATGGCCATCTCCCAGATTTTTGGTAAGTGTAACAGAGAAATCTGTGGGGCTGGTTGTAACTCTTGGTGGGGTTGGGGCTGTTGAAGAGGGGTGATTCCTGCTCCCCTTTTTCACAGCATCTAGCCCACTTCGTTCAAGCTGTTTCTGAAATGGGGGCACTTTGGCTGTAGTGCTGGCTGAAGGAGTTTGCCACCTCCCTGCCTCTCAGCATGTTCCTATCACAGTGCTTCTCTCTCCTGTTATTTTTGACCTGAGTAGCTGAATTAATGTCTTCACCAAGCAGTCATGATTTTGTTTAAGTCAGTTCAAAGTATGGGTGCTGTGAGGATGGATGTGGAGCCGGGGGACACAGAGCCTGAAACTGGGGAAGAGTGGCTGTAATTTACACAGCCTGGTTGTGTTTCAAGGCTTTCTTTTGCAGGAATAAATTCCACAGGGCTGAAATTCCCTTCTAAGGGGGGAGATATTCCCCCCAGACTTGTGCACAGACCTGTTTGCAGGCATGCCATGTGTTTCTCTCAACCAGTCAATGTTGCAGCAGATGATACAGACCCTCAGGTAGGGTTCTATTGGTGTTCCTGCAGCACTTTCAGCTTGGAGTCAAGCTCAGGCAGTGCTGTAGCAGTTCAGTCATTTCTGCCATGGTCTGTGGCATTTGCTCCTTTCCTGTGAGCTGGAAATGGAGTGCTTGGTTGGCAGTGGTCATTGAGATGTTCCTGCATGGCAGGGTTTGGGTTTTTCACATTGTTGCTGCTTTGTGCTGGCTGCAGCACTTTTGTTCCTGGAGTCTGGCTCATGCATCCCGGGAGACTCCAGTGCTCTGTGTTTTTGTGGCCCTGCATACCCAGGGGGAAGTGATGAAGAGCAAAGTTGGGCAGAAGCCATCCTCTGTGCCCTGTGGCCACTTCTGCAGGTGTCAGTCCTGGCTCAGCGAGGCACCTGATGAGCAGAGAGTGAGAGGAGGGTCCTTTTCTCACGGGAGTTTAAAACCGCTCTGCCACAGGAGCCTTGCTGAATTACAGATTGCTTTTTCTCTCCCACACTTTTCTAAATCTGCTGCTGTTCCTGAAGTTGCAGTAGGTTTTACTCATGTGTGCTAGTGCATGGGTGAGTGTTTGCTGCAGAGTAGGGTTGTAAGCAACTGAGATGATGTTGATCATAACGTAACTAATGACACTTAAAATGTTTGTTTGTTTGTAATATACTGTGGTCTATTTCCAGGCTCTGAAGTTGACAGTCAAGCTTCGGCTGTATTTGGCATAGTGTCTGGAGAGACGGACATCTTTCTGTCACTTCTTTGACAAAGAGGCATTGAATTTTTAAGAGAAAACAGACCAGCTTTTTGATTTTTCTCCCCGCTCAAAACTAGCCAACCAGAAGCCAGGTGGAGGGTAGATCTCGCATACATTCTGTTTATTTTTATGTGCAAATGCATCTTCTCGATGTGTCACTAACCTGGTTGAGCTCGGGTGCTATTTTTAGCCGCCTTAGGGACAAGGAGCAGTTCCAGTAAAGCGTTTGTGAGCAGCCAAGCCCAGGGGCTGGCACAGAGCCCAGGGTGGCAAGTTCCTTCCTCCCTGCCTGGCCTGGGGGCCTGCAGGGGCTGGATGAGCTCCCCTGTCCGCAGTCCCACACAAGGAAATCTGTGTAGAGCATTGCTCTTCGGTTCCTGTGGCCATGGTAACCGGCTTGGATTCATCAAACTTGACTAATTAACCTAATGGAGAGTCGTTTCCAGGCTGTCTCCCCTCGGATTTCAGAGCTGAACTTGTGTTGTCTGATCCACCAGCAACCTCCACAGCCAGCACAGACTTTTTCAGAGTGGTTTCTTTCAAAGGTTTATTTCACAGCTTGATTTGAACTGGGGAGGGTGGCTCAAATCTGTCTGATGTCTTGTGTGCAACTCTTGCTCTGCATTCCCCTCTCTGGGTAATCCCTCAGATTCCCATAGAAGTAAGGTCCCAAACTCAGATGGAAGAAAACATGATCTGATTTTTTTTTTCCTCGGACTGGGTGAGGTGAAAGTGGATACTTTCCTGCATCTCTCCTGTTTCTCTACTGCGGGATCTCTGCCACCCTGACTTTCTGTTTAAAAATCTGTGAAATCCTCAGGCTTGAAACAAAACAGCACATCCTGGAGATGTCTGTGCACATCTTCAGGTTCCCTCATCTCAATGTACTGGTTAAAGGCATTGCTGCTTTGCACTGCTTCTCCTGGGCTTAATTATTATTTCAGTGATTGGAGCTGCAGACTGCAGCAGGGACTTAAGAGTTCAGCCTCAATTAAAAACCACCCTGTGCCAGGCAGATAGCAGCAGGCAGCTCTGCTATTCTCAAGTGTCTCCAGCAGTCCATCGAAACACCATGTGATTGGCTCAGTTGAGAAATCTGAGTAGGCAGAAAGCAGTTTCTGGGATAAACCTTGTGAGTGCTTCTCAAAATAGCCTGAAAGCAAGGTTTTGCTTTCCACAGCCGCTCTTGGTCCTTGAGGCCAGTCAGAATTTTTTGTGGATTACTAAATACTGCGAAGGTCTGATCTTTAAAACCCATAAGAGCCCTTTTTTTTTTTTTTTTTTTTACTTTTTTTTTTTTTTTTTTTACTCCTTTTTGATGCTGCCTCTGGTATGTTTAAACTTGGAGGATTTGCATTTTCATGTCTTTTTTAATTTTAATTGTAAGTACTGGGGCCTTCCTTACTTGCACCTCCAGCTTTTTATATTTTTCAGCAAAGCTGCTGACCTCATGTTTGACCCTTGGAAACCTCTTGGGCAGCCCAGCAAACAAATGTGGTGTGAGAAGAGCACATGATAGTAGCCTGAGCTATTACACTGGTCAGTCATTGACCAGGACTCTTGGTTTTTTTTTTTTCCTTTGAAGATTTGCTTAATCATTGGCATTGCAGCCCCTGCTGTTCAGGACACCTGGAGGGGTTTGCTGGCTGCTCCCCATGATGTCTGAGGTGGCAGGGGGGCTTTACAGGGTCCAGCACTGTAATCAGGTTTTACTGGGGAAGAGATTGTCACTGATATCCCTGGGATTTGGCATCTATATAAATACATGAGCCAAGCTTTAAGTGTGTAGGTTCATGTCAGTTCATTTGTCTGGGAATGGGGCCGGGAGCATCTTACCACCATGGCCCTACTGTGTGATTTCTATTCCCATTATAACCCACAATCTGCTGGGGGTAAATCCCTGGAAATGCTGGTGCAGCTGGAAGTGACTGCTTCAGACATGGCTGATTTTAGGCCCACTTGAGAGATGGGGATAAAAACTGCGTGGCTAAAAATTCTTCAGGATGACTGAAAGCTTGTGAAGCAGCTCTGAGATCTCAGAGTTGGGAGTTGTTTTTCCACCCTTATTTACTGTAGTACCTCTGGGTGACACAGAGCATTCAGCAGATGCTGCTAAACTGAATTCTACAGCTGAATTCACACCGGAGAAATGAGAATTGCTTCTTTTTGTTGGGGAAAAAATAAATGTGCTTTTATCACATCCTTGTTATCCTTACAGCTTGTGGCTTGGAAAATTAGAGAAAATTGATAGTGAGGTCTGAGTGGCATGTGGAGAGAGGTAAGATCCTGGCTTTCTGTGGGCCTCGTTTCATGAACTTTCTTGTCCTTCATGCATTTCATGTGTCAGTGGAACTGAATTTCATTGGCAAAAATGTGGTTTGAGTGGATGTCTCAGATTAACTCTCAGTTGCCTGCCTAAGGGTGATTTTAAGCAGCATCCCTGCTCTTGCTGTGTCTTTGGCTGTTGCTCCCCTCTCCCAGACTGACTGTCTGCACCAGGGGCTTCTCTGCAGAGAGCAGCCTGTGTTCTGTGCCCACGTACTGTGCAGAAGCCATGAAAAATGTTGTTCAGATGACAGTGATTCGGGGTAGCTCTAGAAAATAATTTTCTGCTGGTGGATAGTACCAAACTATTTCCTTTCACCCCCTCCCTCCCTTCCCCAAAACAAAAGAAGAGATGAAAGGATTCATTAGGAATTATTCACTCAGCCCTGCCGCCTGTCTGAGATCTGGCTGTCTGCGTTCATCCCCCAGCTCAGGGAAGGTCAGAGGGCATCTCCCTGGGGAGGATTTGCTGTTGACTGAATTGCACTCTGTCATTATCCTGCTGGATAACGAATGCAGTGGCCTCATTGGCACTGGCTTCAGAAAAAGCACGGTCATCTGCATGTGGCCTTGAAAACCTAAGGATAGCAGGGTGCAAAACCTCATCTTGTGGGAAGGATAGGGAACAGACCCAGGCAGTTTGGCCCAGTGGTTTATTTGCTCTGTGATGCTGAGCAGGTCTGTAGCTGCTCTGGACCTCTGTGTTGTCTTCTTGGAGGTGGGGGAACACAGCAAGTGGGTTTAAAGGACAAAATTCCGTCTGGTGAGGTGAAACTAGTTAAAGCTGCTCCTGTTTTCTTCAGTGGAAAATGTGGCATTCTTGTAACACAGTTTGAGATATTTTAATGAGATTTAAACAATTTTTTTTCTCTTTGTTTTGTTTTCAAATAAGTTTCCTGAAAGAAAAACATACAAATCCCCCTGAGCTAATTGGTGTGTGATTTGAATTCAGCTGCTACCTTGGAAGAGCTTTTCCAGCAGCTGATCTGAAAACAGCCTTTCCCACAATATTGTGGGTTGTCAGTCAATGCTGAAGGATCTTGAAGTTGCTGGTGGGAAGGAGAGAGATGTTTTATTTGATGTGCTGCATCTTTTAGTTTAGAGTGTCATAAAATACTGAGAGATGTGCAAAAGACCCTAATGGAGAGGAGCCATCAGAGGGATAAAAGTCGTGGTAGCTGGAAACGTGTAAAACAGTTGTGGGTGCTGGCTGAGGAAGTAGACAGACCTGAAAGAAATTTGCATTTTAAGCACCAATTTCAGATGTTACCCACTGCCTGGTGCCTTGATCTGGCAGCCACCAGCTTAGAAGGGCTTAATGCTGTGCCCTTGCAGCGTGTGGTTGCGTGTCACTGAACCGTGCTGGGGGTGGCCAGATGCAGCCCTGTGAGGTGAAGTATTAAAGCTTCAAATGTTGGCCTTCATTGCCTTCAGGCTAAGTCGGTTCCCTGGAAGATGCTGTGATAAAATTGCTGGCCCAGGTAATTTGTGTCCTGATGATGAGCAGCGGAGAGGAGGGCAAGAGTTGGTGTGCCTGCTTATTGCTGTCATCTGTCTTGCAATCAGATATTTATGAAATGGCCTTTTGTGTTGCAGTGCGGGGTGTGTGAGTGCATATTTAAGTGGTTAGTAAATATAGTCAGTTGCTAGATTGGATCAAATCATCCTCTTAACAAATATAGACAGTGATGTTTTGCATCTGGGTGTTTTGACAGTAGAGTACAGGAGGAGGTGGTCTTAGTGAGTTTAACATCTTGTACCCAAAGGGCAATAAATGCTTAAAATCACTGTAATTCTGCTGCCAGCATTAAAGGATAAAAAATTATCCTGTGTTGCAATAAATAAAAAAATACAGCTGTCTGGAAGAGTCTTGTTGCTCTAATCCAGGACAAAGTGTGTTTGGTTGTGAATCAGTTTAATTTCTTCTGGGGTGTGACCCTCTGGATTCCTATGACTGCAAGAAATCCTCCTTGGAAGGCAATCACCTCCAGGCTGGTGCTCAGCTGAGCGATGCATGACCAAGTAGTAGCTTGTAGCATTTATGAACTAGGGCAGAAGTAGATCCGTTATTCAGACAGAGCTGTATAAGCCTCCAGTGCTCTATACTAGGCCCCAAATTTGCCTACATTATAAATAAGTCTGTGGCTGTGTGCTTGTGTTTCTTTTTTTAAGCTGAAGGCAACCCCTTAAGCTCTTTTCTGCAGGTCTGTTCAAGCTGGGGCATGGGGAATTCCTAAGAGGATTATCATGGTTTACTTGATACAGAACTTGAACTTGAGCAATGGCTTATCTTATCAGTGATAAAAGACATGGAAATGAAGTTTACGTAACCAAAGAGGCCTTGAACTGTGGCTTTTTTTTTTTCTGGAAACTGGAAAGACAGATCTCCTGAGTTCTCTGCTCACAGCTGCAGTGTTTGTTATCTGGTCTGTGCTGCCTGCTTACCACTGGCATTTATTTCCAGTGCTGTGTTTGGAGCTGTCTTTTGGAAAAAAAGAAAAGAAACGGGGTTGGGGCAGAGGCTCAGCAAGAGGAGTCTTGGACATTTTCTGCTTTGGCAGGAAAGCTTGGTGTCCTTGCTGGAGAGACTGGTGCCATGTGGTTGGGTGCAAGCCCTGTGTTACACTGAGCTCAGCAGGTGATTTGAAGAACAGCAGAGAGCGGATCCATTTCACCAGTGGGCTGTGAGCACGGGGCTGGAAAGGCTCCAAAGTTTTGAGTAAACTTTACCCTGAGAGCAGAAAATGCCTGGGAATAGATGAAGATGCCCAGTCTGTTCCCAGTGGAAAAAGTAAATGAGTGGGGAGGGCCAGGATAATCTCTGGGGTGGCAGCTAGGGAATGAATGCAGACAAATGTGTACTGCTGTGCTCTGGCTGTGCTGCCCACTCTGGCACAGGGTGGATGCAGTGCCCAGCCCTCTGCAGGGGTGAGGCAGCTGCTGCTGGAGGAGGAGAGTGGCCTGAGCATCATGGCTTGATCCCAGGGGATGTGCCGGGATGGGCTGGGATGGATGGGCTGAGCAGCTGCGTGCACAGCAGGGCTGCAGGGCAGGAGAGCCTGGGACACCTGCAGGGCTGCAGGGCAGCCCGGGCCACCTGCTCACCTGCCCCTCTGCACAGGGCAACCTTTACCACCTCCCCATGCACAGGGCTCAGCAAGCAGCTCTGTGACAAGAAGAGAGGAGCCTTTCCACCCTGCCGGATTACAGTGGGTTTGCCTGCCCTGGTGTCCTACACCTGCTTTGTCTGTGCTGCGTGGGAGGAATTTTATTTTTTTGAGCTCTTGCTGTCACAGATTGTGACAATGCCACAGAGGTCTGGGCCTTGCAGTGCTTCCCACAGAAGGACTCAGCAGACAGTCGAAGGCTGGCAAGCTGACAGCACTTATTAGAGGTAACCTTCAGGAAATGCCACACACAGCCCTCGCTAAGCTCTCTGGCTCCAGGCGCATACAGTATTTACACCACGCTTCTTGAGTTTCCCTGAAGGCTCTCAGCCTGCAGCTGCCTTTCTGTGCTCTGCCACCTGCCCTGTGTCCTCATGCTCCAGTGCCTGGGGTGGCTTCTGGCTGCTGGGCTCCTCTGGCAGCAGCCCACCATGCTGGGGGGCTGGGGACACCAGCTCTTCCTCTGTCCTCCTAAAAGATGCTTGTTGTAATCCAGTTCTGGAGCCTGGGGTAAAGCCAGCACCAAGTTTTCACACTGGTGTGTGCAGGGAATAAGCTGTTAAGGAGTGCAACACTTGCACAGCAGCTCTTTGTTAAAGTGCAAGGGAATTACGTGGGATCAGCTCTTTTGACTGAGCAGGTGACTGGCTTGAGTGGCTGTGTGTGCAGTTAAAAGCCAAGTCCTAAGCACTAAGGTTTGAAAAATTTTTCTCAGGTTGTCTTGATGGTGTTTTTTTTCATCCTACATGGGGTGGGAGGAAGGAAATGTGATACTATCTGGTTCTAGTAAATGACAGTGCTTTGTGGTGCCAGAGCCTGGACTGGGTAGGTGTGGGGAGGCAGTGTTGTGCACCCATGGGGACATTTGCCCCAAAAACAGTTCAAGTCTCCTTCCTGGCTGAGAGGTTGGGGGGTTATATCTGAAGGGGTGGGCTTTCAGGATGTGCTCAAGCCTTGCTCTGCTGCCCTCAGAGTTGGTGGCTCATGTATCTTCTACAGACCAAGAAGTGACTTTTTTCCAGCAGCAGGTGGCTGGAGTTTGATCCACCCACTCTCATCCTGCTGCTTGTAGTGTGCACAGGTTGCTTGATACTCTGCTCCCTTCAGTGAAGGGTCAGCTGTGATCCTTCTTGAGTGGATCTGCTGTAGGAAAAGCAGAGAAGACTGCTGTCCTGCTGGATGTTCCCCAGTTTGGGGAGATGGGAACTCTCTGGTGCTTTGTCCTGGCGGAGTTGTCCTCTGAGATACGCCAAAGCCTATTTTGCCACACGCACTTAGAAAGATATAAGTCTTTCCTCCCTGCTACCTTGTGAGAATTGTCAGAGGGGAACCCATGGAGTGGCATTAAAATCCTACTTTATTATTGTTAATTTCCCATAATACTTGGGCTTGGAGTGGCTGGTTGCTTGGCCTTGCTTGGTGGGGAAGAACAGGACAGACTGCCTCAAGCTGAGGTCCCTTGGCTGTGTTGGCTCTGAATCCTCTGCTCCTCTGGTGTGGATTTAATTTCCACGGTGCTGAAAATGCTTCCCCAGTGCCCAGCTATCAATTGAAAAGCAGTGGGGGGGGTCTGCAGGGGGGTGGTGATGGTGGGGAATGACTTGTGGTCTCCATGGCAACCTACAGACGATAAATGGATCAATGTGCTGTTCTGCACCATCTGAAACTCCGGCGGCACTGCCTAAATCTGGGGGCTGCCTTTGCCTGCCAGATCCTGCTGTGGGGTCATTAGTGTGAGACAGCTCAGCATGAAAGCCTTCCCATCAGTGTGCCTCCAGGATCTTGCTGGGTTTGCCACAGAGTGTGTGGGGTTTGGGCTGGAAACCCACATTTGACTCACCCTTGGCACACTTGGGGATTTGGATGTTTAGAGCTGCGCCGCTTGCCTTGGGTTTAGGTGCTGTTATGGGCAGCTGGCCAGGCATCCAAGTCCCTGGGTTTGGAAAGGGTAAGGACAAATGGCTGGTTTCCCTTCCAGCACTTTTTAAAACCTCCAGCTCTTTCTGCACAAGCACAGTGAAATTTATGTTTTTGTTTTTGTTTTTGTTTTTTTTTGCTGTGAGTTAAAGGCTTGGAGTCCTGGATTAGGTTTGTGTTGGGGTGGTGGGTAAGGACAGCTGCCTTTTGTTCTCACTTCTGCTGGTACGGATAGACAGAAAATCAGTCTTCTGAGCTGCTGCTCCAGTGTTTCCAAAGACCACATTTACCTACAAAAGAATATATTTGATCCTCCCCCAGTAGATTTATAAAAACGTACCTTGGTCTGAAGTTTCTAATCCACTGCTTGTTAAACAAGAGTCTTTCCAATGCTGAGGTCTTTGACATGCACTGGAGTCATACCTGACTTGGGTTCAACCAGAGACTCCCCAGTTCTCAGCCAGGACCAGGGACTGGTGTGACTGGAGCCAGTGGAAGGCAGTGGCTGTGTGCTGCTGGCTGGCTCAGCAGCACTGCTTCAGCCCATGCTTTTCTGGCTGTGTGAAGGGATAATCCCAGGTGTCCCCAGTGCTTTGAGTGCTGCAAATCTAAGGGACCACTTTGTTTCGGTGTCAGAGGTTGGCTGTGGAGTTGAGGATCTGTGCAGACGAGCTCAGGATCTGAGGTGCTGCCTGGCCTCAGCTGCTCTCACATCTTGGGGCATCAATGCTTCTCCCTTGCAGCAGGAGGAAAACTATTGCCTTCTATTTTGCAAAGGGGCCTGGAGAGATGAATTGCCAGAGGCTGCACCTGAGGCTTGTGAAGAGGCTGGGAGTACCTCACAGAGCTCCTGAGCTTGAGTTTTCTGCCCAGACTTACATCTGGGATAAATACTGATGTCTGTAGTGCTCTTCACACCTTGATTTCGAAGTGCCTTTTGGGATGATTGGAGGGACTTTGATTCCTTGGCCAAGTCTGTTGGGGCAGGGATATGGGTGCATTTCCCTTCTAATTCATGGTGTTATGTTTGTAATTTTGTTAGTGCAGACAGGGAGACCTGCTGTCTGCAGTGGGGGGGGGAATCCCCAAAATCCAGAGGCCCCTTTTGGAGATCACTGTTGCTGTTTCCAAAGGCTCAATTGTGGGACAGTCTGGCCACATGATCTGAGCTTGTAATTTTGTGTGGTGCAGTGCTGAAATGTCCAAGAAATCTGCCATCTCTGTTGCCTTTTGAATAATTTATGGATCTCTTGACTCCAAGCTCATAAAAATCGATAACTCTTTGTGGATTTTTTATTTTTTTCCCCCAGCAGCAGCTTGGTTAAATTCTCCCATTCTTTTGAGTTGCTGATATTGAAAGGCTGTGGCTTGTTCCCTTACCCTGAGCCATGTTTTCTTTTTTGCAACAAAATTGATCCAGGCTTTTCCACAGAGCTGTCTGTCGCTGTTCTTCACCAGGATGTTTGGCTCAGGTTACTGAAGGAGACAACCTCTCTGCACCTTTTCCATGGGCTATTGCAAGTGTTTGAGCTGGTAAAACTTCTCCTCTGGGGCAAAGCCACAGAGCTTGGAGAGATCAAAGTGCTTGAGTGTTGTGCACTGGCTAAGAAGAGGCTTCAGCAGCTGCCCAGTTCCTGCCAGTAGAACTTGCAGCTCCCTTAGCCCAGTAATTCAGATATGGATATGTTAATTTATTCCTCTAATTTCTAGGCCTGTCTCTGAACACTGAAGCGCTCTGATCTTTGCTCCCTGTCAGGCTTGGAAACGAAGCCTGAAGTGTACCAGTAACAGCTGTGCCCTCTGTGTTGGGTTATTATCCTTTCAGAATTTAATAATGTGACACCCCTTTTTACTGGATAGCTTGTCCTTCCCTCTAGGAACAGATCGATAACAGACTTGTATCTGCTATTTGGATGTAATTGCTAGTGTCAGCTGATGTCTGGTGCTGTTTCTCCAAACAGCCCTTGGAAGCTCAGTAGGCTGTGGGGAGTGAGGATTTATTTTCCAGACTGGAGTTGCGCCATATCCAAGAAACCTGAAATAAAGAGATGGTTTTGCAGAGAAGTTTCCCTGCTCCCTTCTCTTCCTGCTTGTATTTGGTGATCTGTGAGCTGGGGAGGGGGAGAGGAGAAGTGGAGCCTCCAAAGGCAGTGCTGGATAACTGTGAGCCACAGTGCTGCGTTTGGAGGACTCCAAGGAAATTACAGCTGACTGCTTAGCAATGCTCTCGCTCTGCAGCGCATACAGATTCCATAGGTTGGCTGTAGATGGTGGAGGATGGGTTTGGCTTTGAGGGGGGAGAAGGCAAGAGGGTTCTCCATTGCAAACAGTTTATTCTTGCTGAGTCTTTAGGGTAATGGAAGAGGGTAATTGCTGTACTTTCATGCATCTAATCCATGGGTTGCCTGGGGAAGAAGGAGGAAATTATTAAAGTGTAGGAAATAGAGGACGTTTACTCCAACGCTACCCACCTCCTGCTGGTCCTTCCTCTTCCTGGTTCCAGTTTTCTCCCTGGTTGCCGGGAGCTTTTGCTGGGGTAATTGATGGCACACTTTGCTGTTGGGAAAGAGAGAGGGTGAGTTGTGGGTAATCTGAGGACTATTTTTCAAGGGAGCAGTATTTTTTTTAATGAGTGGGTTTGAGGTGAGGATTATGTGCGTGGAAATATGGTATGCAGAAAATAGAGGACTGTAGTAACTATTAAAAAAGTCTGCAGTATCTAGAACTAAAAAAAAAAACTTTATAAATACTTCCTAGCCGTGGGGTTGGCCTGTGTAATCCTACAAGGAAAGAGAAGCTGAGTGATTGATGGTTGGCTCCATCCTGCTTTATCCCTAGATACAGAGTACTGTATTAAATATGGTTGCCTCTTGGTATGAACACGTAACAAGAGGCATAATATTAAGTTACAGCCTGTGTAGCTGTCTGGGGGAGGTCCATGGGATGGCATTCCTGCCTCCTTTCAGTCTGTGACAAAACTCCCATAGATGGAGTCAAGGCTGGGCTCTTGCTCTGTGTGTTTGTTTAATCACCCTGTCTCCAGAGAATGCAGAACTGCTGGGAATTGCAAAACCGTTTCATTAAGAATCCTTGATGCCCATTTTACTAGCTGAAAGCTGCGTGCCAGCATGGGCATATTTTTGTTTATTTATAACACCTGCATTTACAGCGCTGTGCAAGTCATCTGGAGAATGGGATGAGTACTTAAACCCCCCGGGGGGGGGGGGAGGTATTTGGAAATATAAAACCTGCCCTGTGCAGCTGTATGTGCTTCCACTGACCAGAGCTGTGACCTGCAGTTGGCCTGTGCTATGTACTGCACTTCCCTCTCTTTTATTTTTTTAATTTTTATTATTATTTCTATTTTTGTACTCAACTAAACTGCGAGGTGGAGGGGCGGGAGAGTGGAACAAGATAGATGGATATAATGGAGCTAAATCCTGCCCAGCTGTTTTCTCAGCAGCCATCTCCCTTACAATCCCAAGGAAATAAATGCTCCTCTTGAGGATCCTGTTGGTTAATGATGATTTGAAGAGTGCACACAAACATCTCTGCAGATGCAGCCTGCCTGTGAGATTCCGGTCATGCAGCGAGCCCTGGGACCCCGCTCCTCCCGCATTCAGTGTGATGATAAATCATTCATAGCCTCAGGAAATGCAATTCTCTTCCCTGCTCTGCACATAAACAGTCCAGGACCCTGAAGAAAGCTTGTGTTTGTAGTCCTTGGAGGATGAGGCAAGTGCTGTGACAGCTGGGAGGATCTGAAATTAAAGTTATGGGAAAGGCTCTGAGTGAATGAGTGCAAAAACAATTTGGTATGGATGGGTGTTTTGTTTTGTAGCTGTTCTAGGGTGATGGAGGGTGAACAGGGACGTGCTGGTGTCCTGATGAATCAAAAGTATTGCTGTGCTTATATCCCTTTTGTAGGGGTTCTGATTGCAAACATTGATTGTGATGTGGTTCTGGTGTTCAGGATAAGGGGAGAGGTAAAGAGGTGCTGGAGTAGAGAAGTGGAGGAGTTCTTATTGTAGTTGAATGAAATGCAGATTGGTAAAGGTCTCTGGGTTTTGTTTGTTCCAGGCTGAAGTGTGCAGCAGGTTGGCTGGGTGGAGGGGTGAGCCTGGAGTCAGCACCAGCTTAGAGAAGCAGCCTTGTGTAATACCCAGAGCAGGGAGGATGGGAGCTGTGTCCACGTGAGCTCCTTGTGCTGGAGCTGGTGTGGAAAGGGGATGCGTGAGGGAGGAATGGGACCCTGTGTTGACACCAGAATCTCAGTGTGGCTTGCTTCAGGTCTGGTTTGAAAGGCCTGCTCTCCCCCGAGCTCAGCTCATGGCCAGTGTGGCCCTGGTCCCATTAACATCCGTGCTTGCTTCCCCCTTTACAGCAGTGTCTGGGTTCGTTGGCATTTCAGCAAAATCCCCTGGAAACCCTGGCAGGGAGCATGCCCTTGGCCATTGACAGCTGGCAGCTCTGGCCAGCGTCAGAGAGGAGGGTCACTGGCCTGGATAGCTCCAGCTCTTACTGTTCTAAGCAGAGATCCAGCCCTTAAACTTCCCTTCTGTCTAATTTGGGTTTCTGGTAATGAGCATTGCACAGCGAGCTGCTGCAGGGAAAGGGGAAACACACAGACACCTACATGGGCTCTGGAAATATGTCAGAATTGAACTTGCTGAGATGCTCAAGCCCAAGCATGACCTACTTTGGGACTCTTGTAATCTCTAGGGGAATGCCCTCTGGATTAGATCAGTGTGATCCTATCAATTTGTGCTTCAGGCTGGAGGAACCACTGACTGACAGAGTTACTTATTTTCCTTTTTTGTGCAGGAAGTTTGTTTGCTTTTCTCTTTCCTTTTCCTTCTAGCACTAAGACTTGAGACCAGCAGAAGTGTGTTTGACAAGTACAACAGCCTTAGGCTCTGCTTTTCCATTATGGGTCTGTGCTGAGCACCTTCTTTCTAGAAGGCTTCTTTCTGTACCATGGAACAGCAAAGTCCACCCTTGTTTGTGTCTCAATTATGTTGTCTGGTGGAGGCTCTGGTCCTGGCCATGGAAAGATGCTGCAGCTGATCCCTCCAGTACCATTTTAATATTCAGCTGTTTCAATCTGTTTGTTTGGGTTTGTTCTTTTTGTCTGATCTGCTGCACTGAGAGACGCTTTAATAAAATGTGAGAAATTTTCCAACCCTTGTCTTTCCTCCCGTCACCAGCCATTGTTTATATAAGAGCTTGGAATCTTTCTTTATTTTTTTCCCCAACTAAAAAATTGCTTCCAGAGCTCAGCAAGGATGTGCATATCCACAGCAAGAAGGAAATAAACAGGGAGGCTGCATTTAATTTCAGTGTCTGCCAGCAAGTGGGAAGCCAGCACTTGCCAAGGAAAGATTTTTGGAATAGAGGTGTACCACACTTAATTTTCCAGGAGACTTTCTGAAAATAAAGAAGCTGGAATGGAAATAAAGCGTGCTGTGATGAAGAGAAATTGCTACCCTGTTGGCTGGGAGTTTGGCCTTTGATGGCAGAGGTAGCTTTGCCTCGGGTGACTCTGGGGGGCTTTCAAAGAGGCTTTTCTCCCATCTGCAGTACCTTGCACATGGAGAGGAGTGAGGGGTGTTTGGTCCACTGGTGTGAATTGTTCTGCCAGACTTCAAAGAGAAGTGGAAATACCTAATCTGTCGCTTTCAAAGGGAGGAATAAAATATTCTGATAGATTCTAAATGGAATCACATCAGCGGTGCCTCTTCCACCTTTGCCTTTGAGCTGCTCACTGATCTTTCTGATTGGGGTAATGCAGTGAGGGGGATACAGTATTCCCTTGAGGGGAGCAGCTTGTGAACATTACTGTTCAGTCAGCCTGAAAAGCTCTATTACAGACAGATTTAGACCCGTCTTTGTGCGCTGAGAGGCACAGCCTGGCTTCCGGGAGCGGGCTTTGTCTGGAGGACAGGTGCACATTGGGCTGCATTTTATTTACCCTTTTTATCTGCTGCCTGCACCACTTTCACCTGCCATCTCTGGGAGGGGGCTGCTGAAATGGGGCAGAGAGGCTGTGGTTATTGGGGATGTGTCCTGCAGGACTGCAGCAGCATCGCTTGCTCAGGCCCAGCTGGCTTTGGCAGCTCTCAAGTCACCTAATGAGTTGTCCTCTGTGAGACCGGGAAGGTGAGGGTAGAAATAGATTTGCAAACAGCCCAACCAGTATTGATTTTCTTCATTTCCCACATATCCTGCCAGGTTTCTGTGCAGCAGCCTGGCAGCTGGGAGTTGTGCTCGTTGCCAGCGAGACTGGAGCGAGCTCCCAGTGTCTGGGGGGATGTGGGGAGCTGCCTTGCCCTGGCCATGGCGTTTCCCTGTGAATATGGTCAAGCTCAGTTGGTTGTTCTGTACAAAATTGGGTTAGACGTGCCTGATACTAGCTGCTGCTTTTGCTGGCTTATGTATTTCCATGCCTTAGTACTTGAATTTCAATCCTGAGAGCCTGGTCTTGCAGGGAAAAGCACTTTCTCTGCACATGGAAAAAGTCCCAGAAGGGCTCTGAGTGTGTTACTGAGAGCTGCTGAAGACAAGCGGGGGAGATTAAAGTCAGGTGGATAAACCATCAGCCTCGTTAAATCTGCTGTGAGATTGTCTTCAAGGTTTTGTCTGTGTTTCCAGAGTTCTGTAATAGCTTGCACTGAGCTTGAGGAGATGTCATGTAGGAGTTTTTGGATCAATATGAATATGGAAAAGGGAGAGGATTTCCTGAAAGCACAGTACAGACTGTTCTCTGTGTCTTGCAGCCACGCTGGCACATTTGAGAACATACCTTTTATCTCTGTCGTTGTGCTCTTTGTGTCCATCCCTTGAGGAGTTTCAGAAGGACAGATGGGATTGTTCAGCCTTCATAGAGATGCAGCTCTTCCATGCTTCCCTGTGGTGGGCCCATCTCTGATGCTCTTTGAGTGCTGAGCCTCCCACGTGTCCTGGAAAGACCACGGGCTTCCCTGTCTTGCTCTGCAGAAGCAGCACAGCTGGAAACAGCAGAGTGAGTGCCAGCTGCTCACTGACATGCTGTAGGATTGGGCTGCATCAGGGAATTTTAAGAGAAGCAGGCTGTAAAGCTCTTGTACTGGAAACCGAGGGGGAGGCATTCCTTGGATAGCCGCAGAAATCTGTTGCAGGGTGGTTTTGGTGCCCTGGCTGCTGTAAGAGGAGCAGGACTGTTTCCCTGAATGCCTTGAAGCTGTGCCTCCTCTCAGCAGGAAGGAGTACACACGGTGGTGTGCCTGGGGTCACAGCCTCTCCCATGGCCACGCTTCTGGCTTGTGTCCACTGGGGTGGGAGAATGCCTTCGAGGCAGCTGCAGCAGACAGCCCTGGCCACACCAGCAGCAGCAGCTCATGGAGAGGTCCCAGCTCTGGCTCGTCGCTGTCCCAGGGCATGGCCAGGGCCAGCTCCACAGAGCAGTTTGCCAGAGCTGGCTTAGCACAGCCACAGCTGTCAGCTTGGGTGCCAGGGAAGATGATGCAGAAGGGGAGGGAGGAAGGAAAAGTTCTTTTTGAGAAATGGCAGGGGCAGCAGGAGAAGGGTGAGGCCTATTGATTACACGCTCATCACAGTTTCTTTTGTGCCTCTCTTCGAAGGCACAACTGTGTGGACAAAGAAACGCTGTGTGGAGGTCTAAAGAGGGTGGTGGTGGTGGTGGAGCAGGGTCTGGTGTGGCCTCTGGGAACCAAAGCTGCAGAGTCTGATCTGTTTGGACTTTAACCAAACTTTGCTGGCAGTCCTGACCTCCTGGAAGACAGCAGGATGTCCCTGGTGAGACAGGCTTCCTGGATGAGCTTTGGTTTTGGGATGGGGTCTGAGCGCTCTGGTGAAGGCAGCTAGCGTGTGGGCTTGCTGAGCAGCTCTGAAATGTTGAGGATGTCTTTGTGCGTCACTGCAGGAATCCATAAAAGTCCTATTCATGCAGTTGGCATTATAAAGTTTAAAGAACCATTTATGCAGGGAACTAGTCTTGCCCCTAGAAAGAGATAGCTGGCTCAGCAGCTGCGTGCAGCTCAGTTGTCGCCACATGGTCTAGGATTTATTCTGCTTGTAAAATGCTGCTTTTAAAGAATGCTTCCCCCAAAGCCACTCGTACCACATTCTTTGTATCTGAGTATATTCCCTTATCTTTCAGCTCCCTACTTTCAAAGTACAATACAGATTAGCTGTGGAAAATGTCCAGTCCCTCTGGAGGTGGGCAGTGGCCACTGTGAGCCATCTTCTGAATTGGGAAGCTGAAAAGAAGCATCAAAATGGTGTACCTGTTGGAAACTGGGAGACCTGTGGTGTCTTTCTAATTCACACTGACATGCCTGGTTATCTGTTTCAGTGTGTTTGGGTGCATGTTCCTGCATCAGAAGCCCTTCAGTGTGAAGATAGTTTTGCTTCTCCAAATTACACCTTCCCTAAGTCTGTCAGGGAGTGCTGCATTCTCTTGTACTTGAGGCAGAAGGTGAGACCTGCAGGGCTCAGCATTTGCAGGGCATGTCTGTCATCCGGGAAGTGTGCAGAAGACAGATCTTACAGCAGTCCCCTCCTCGTGTTACTCTGTGGATGTTCATTTGTATGTGAGAGCTGGGGGCAGCAGCCTGGTCCTGGGAAATGCCCCTTTTTAGGAAGGAGTGAAGAGCCAACATGAACAGGAGAAACAAGCTTCTACCTCGTTGGCAGCTGTCCTTGAATAGGTTCTTTGGCTGGAAAACCTGAGTGTTCCTGGGTGTGGGCTGTCTGGAGAAGGACAGTTCTGGGTGGATGTACTGAGTGTGACCAGCTGATGGGAGCAGATTGCCTTTCACTCTGTGCACCTCATGCTAAAAATACCGGGGTGTCATGGGAAGGGAATGGTGTAGGTTGGAAAGCCTGTGTGTGGGCTGAGGTATGGTAGCAGCCTGTTCCTTGGGAAGTGCTGAGAGAGCCCAGCACCATTGGAAGCAAGGACCCAGCACACAGAGCCAGGCATTGCAGCTTCTCACGAGGGGCACGGTCTCCTGGAGGAGAATGGATGCTCCTCATGGTGTTCGAGAGTGAAATGTGGTGGGTGGTGCAGCTCCTTTCCCAGGTTTCTTAAAAATCTGGCTGTGTCCTCTGCATGTCACTGACCGAGTAACACACTTGTTTTGTTGATTCGGAGTGGGAAAACATAGCTGGAGTGGGAGTGCACATGGCAGATGCTTGTGTTCTCTCAGAAAGCCTGGGGGTAGTAAAGACCTAATTAGCATTCTTGTGAAGGCAAGTCATAGGGAGACTCCAAGATTTAGGTTTGCAAGGAGGGAATTGGCATCAGTGAAAACAACAGATTGCTGGAAATGTGCAAGCAAAGTACTTGATGCTCTGGTGGAGGAGAGAAGGCGGCATGGCAGGGGCGGTGGGAACAGTCAGGTACGTGGTACAAGGGCACAGACTTCCTTCAGCATTGATGGAATGATGGCCTGAGTCAGTGTTCTGTGTTAGTGCCTTGTACTTGCTGTTGACCCCCACTCTGATGGTGCTGAGGTGGGAGGACCTGTCTCAGGATTTTACTGGCTGAGGAAAGGTGAGCTGTGCAGTGCCAGAGGGTCACCAGGTGCCCAAGTACCAGACTCTGGACTGTCAGGAGTTAAGTGGCAGATTGCTTTGTCTCTGCAGTCCCATTTAATTTGTTGTTTTGGACGGTTTTCTTTGGAGATGATCCAGGAATAAAATCCTTGTGTGAGGCCAGTGATTTCTAAAAGTTTGTGATTGTTTTTCCCTGTACCCTTTTGTCTCTGAAGGAGAACTGTACATGTGCTTATGTTGGCTGGGAGTGATGCTCTTGGAGAAAGCAAATTAATGTTTAAGTCGTTGAACCTCCGGTGTAGAGCTAATCATCATATTTCTGCATTTGCTGTATGTTTTCTGGCTTTCATTTATCATGGTGAAGTTTAGTTGAGCACAGCTCTCTTGCTGGTCTTCCAGTCCTCTGCCTGAGGCACATATGCTTCCATTAATTTTCTGCTATTATCCACTCGGGTGTCCTGTGTGATCCAACATGCTTAATTTCATTCTACTGAGCACCAGCTCTTCCGATCTGAAGTTAGCAGTGTGATTTGCAAGCACCATAAGGAAATGAATCTTTCTTTTCTGGAGATAACTGCTTCCTGAATTTCTGTTCTATTTGTAATGCATTAATAACCTCCATCCACCAAATCCTGCTCAACTGTTTGTGTCCCCCGGGTTTCTCTTGGACTGGAGTGTTCCTTGTTGTGTTATTGTTGCATACAGAGCCTGCTGAGGACCCTTTGTGCTTGGTGCTGTTCCAGGTCAAAGCTGCTCAGTGTGCTGGACATGTTACAGGCTCTTCAAGGAACGGTGTCGTGCAGTGCTGCAGCAAATACTTGAAGATGTGGGTGTCAGAGGCCTTTGGAAAAGGGAAAGTTACTGCATCTCCATAGGCTGGGCGCAAGAATCCAGGGCACATGGACTGGTGGTGAGTGTGCTGTAAAGCTCTGGTGTAGAGTGGAGCTGATGGTATAAAAGCTGATTTTAAGCAAGCTGAGTTTTAGAGGTGGCCAGCCTACACAGCATGACCAAGAGCAGAGTCTCTCTGGGAGTAGGTAGGCAGACAGGAGAGCAGAGAGAAGGCTGTGCCATGGATTTGCAGCTGCTTGATGTGTTTGAAGCGTGGCTTCAAAGATGGAGTGCTTTGGGTGTCTTTGTTCCTGGGTGAAAGGGCTGGGTTGCCCTGTGGCTCTGACTCCCTGAGGTGCTCTGCAGCATCCCTGTCATCTGCTCTGGTCCTCAGATAACTGTGTGCAGAAGGGTCTCTGCTTCTGATGCATCCTTTCTGCAGCGCTGAAGTTGTTAATAGCCTGGATTTCTGAGCTGGAAATGCCTGATGATCAGGCCCTGGAGCTGGACAAAAAATGCAGGAAACCTGTGGACTGAGCAAATACCTCTCATAGCAGACTGTTTGCACAGAGAAGTGAAGTTTAGAAGCAAAAGCAAACATGCACTGGCTAACGGAGAGGGCGAGGCAGGGGAAGAACACCGAGACACGTTTCTCTCTCTGCAGGTTCATTTCTCACTTGGTTGCTCAAGGATTTAACGCTGACGATCCAGAACTTGACAAGGCAATGTTTGGGAATATATTTGTTAAACCCCTCAGCCAGTGCAAGGCATTGAAAACCAAACAGTTTGAGACCTTCTGCCTGTGCAGACGCTTGTGGACTTGTGTGACCTGGGGGGCTCTGCTTCCCTTGGGGGTCAGATGCTGCCTGTGATGGGTGAGCAGGGAGGTGCCTGTGTTTTCACATCACCTTGGGAGCAGCAGAGAAGCCTGGCTGAGCTCTTGCTCTTTGGGCTCAGGCAGTTGTGCTGCTCTGGGTTGTGTACAAAATGCCTGAGGGGGATTGTCTGTGTTCCAGAATCAAGTATGAGTGGGCCTGTGGAGGAAGGAAGAGCAGTGAGACTTTCTTTTATGATTCCCTTTATAGTGCCCATGTCTTTGAAATGCTTATGTGGATTCTCTCTTGACAGTGCCAACCAACAGAACAACAGGCAGAAAATGATGCACACCTAAATATGAGGAAAGAACTTCTTTACTGTGTGAGTGACCACATGCTGGAGCAGGGTCGCCTAGGGAGGTTGTGGAATCTCTTTCACTGGAGGTATTCAAGAACTGTCTGGATGTAATCCTGTCCCATGGTCTTCAGAATCATCCTGCTTGAATAGGGAGGTTGGAGCATATGGTTTGCTCTGGTCCCTTCCAGCTTGACCAATTCTGTTATAGACCATGGGGGTGTGCAAGGCAGCAGAAGGTGTAGGGATGTGTAATGATGGACCAGAATATTTAATTAGCTGATGATGTTCTATAATTTAATTAAAAGCATCTTAGAATATCTAGGCAGCAGGAGAAGTATGTCTTTGCCTCCCCTCAAGCCTACTGCTGATAAGTGTGTTAATACATTTACATTTGTTCTGTAAAGGCACGTTTCTATCAGGTTTTCAGGAAAGTCGCTTTCCTTTTAAATGGAAAAAAGATAAGGCAAGACACTTGAGTCCTTTGTGGGTAGAGCCTATAATCCTTCACATGAGGGAAGTTCTGTTTGAGGCTTTGTCTAGCATTTCAGTGGTACAGTATGTTGCTGACTATTCTCAGCCTGCTTTGCATAGGTAATTAATTTGTCCCCTGCAGTCATTTCTCTGTAGTGATAATGCGGTAAATGCCAAACTTAGGTGGTTATGTGTGAGTACATGTAAAAGAACTAGTCATGGTGTGAATGACTGAGATGATGAGATGGGTGTGTAGGAAATACCGTGCATTGAGCATTAGCAACAGACTGCACTGTTTTCACCAGGTAATGCAAATAGTTCTGGCTCTGAACAACTCAGTCTGAGCCCTGATAACAGTGAGTACAAAGAGTGCAGGGCACACCTGGAAAATCTTTTTTATGGGTGTTTTCCATTTAGCCCTTGCACTGGCAAACTTTTTTTTTTTTTTTGCTGGGTTGTTTTTTTTTTTTTTAACAGATAGAGAAGTTGAGGTTTGGAGACCTTAAGTGACATGCTCCAGGAAGATGTTATCAGAGCTGAGATTAGCCGTGGGGTGTTTTGTGGCTTTCCATCTTGTGCCTGTGCTGCTGAACATCCGTGCAGAGAGAGCATAGGTCAGACACCCTGAGAGGTGCCAGCTCCGTGTTCCCTCGGGCTGCGTGGCAGAGTGCACAAATCCAGCTTTGCCCTGTTCCTTCAAGGGGCAGAAGGAGCTGGTTGCCAGCAAAGAGAGCAGAGCTGAAGATGCATTAAAGAGGAGGCCGTGTATGCAAAGGGGCACTGTATGTAATTGGGCTGAGCTGTGTGTCAGCTGTTTCCTGCTGGGTGGCATTTGATCTGCAGCAGACACCTAGTCCTGGTGACGTTGTCCATTGAAGCCTGTGCTCTCTGTTTCAAGGGAAGCCTGTGTTACTTATTCATGTGGTTTTCAGAAGTTGTCCCGCAAGAATATGTTTGAGGGTCATCTTGTTTTTGTTTTTCCTTCTTCAAATGCTTTTCATTTATTAGACATCCTCCTTGTCAGTCATTTCTTCAGAAGCAAATATTTCTGACATTCTTGGTAGTTTCTGTTTAAAGGAAAAAAGTTGAAAATCAGCAAAGGCTTCTGTTGTGCATACATTTATTTCTTTGCGTGCAGAGTCTTTCAGTGCTCAGTTCTAAACGGTTGAATTATTAAACTTGAAAAGCATCTGCTCTTTAGAAAGCATTCACATGTCTTGTAAACATGATGGATAAGGCAGAGACTAATGCAGTTGACAGAGCTTTGTTCATGTTTGGAATATGGTGTTATGTGAACTGTTATTTTAAAGCTGTGGAGTTTATGCTTTACTGCTGGGGTAGCTGGTGACTGATCTTGGGAAGTCGGCTCCCTTCTTCTGCAGGACTGAGCATGCTGTGTGGAGCTGGGTTTTCCTGGACCAACGCGGTGGCAGCCCAGGGATGGCTCATGGGTGGAGGTGAAAGGCTGGTCCAGGCTCATTTCACTTCAAAAAGTCAAAGCTCCCCAGCCCAGGGATATTTGCACAGGTGCTTTTTTGGATGTCACTCTCTTCCCCAAAGAAACAGCAGCCACCCATCATGACCTTCAGGGAGGCTTTGGGGACTGATGGATTTCCACTGAGGCATTCCTGACTCCAGGGCTGGCTTTCCTGTGTGCTTTTTCCTCAGTGCCTCTGGTGCTCATTTTTTAAGCTTATGGATGTGCAGAATAATGAGTTCTGTCAGCAGCTGCCTGGACAGCACAGGAGGCCTGTGCAGTCCTACCTGGAGTGTCTGAACATCTGCTCCAAGGGGCTTTTTCCCCTCCTCCCACCCCACCCTACTGTGAGTAACTAACCAGTGCAGAACTGATGGTGACTGGGAGGCCAAAACTTGAAAACTTTCCCACATAAAACGCACTGGCAGTGCCAGCAGAGATGAGGGTGAGAGGAGATGGCTCTGCTGTGCCAAAGCACTCTTTCATCTCTTTTCAGCTCTCCCTGTGAGGGGTCCTGGCTCACAGCACATAGATGCGTTGTGCAGATGTCTTGGCTGGGAAAGAAGTGGCCCCTTTTCCCTCCCAAGCAGAGCAGAGAGATGTAAGAAAGCTATTGATCTGCCTCTAGCCAAAGTGAGCTGAGCCAGGCTCTGCAGTGCTTTATTGAGCTGGATTAAGGCTTTGTTACTTACTGGAATTAAAACAAACAAAAACCCCCAACAACAACAACAAGAGAAGAGAAGTAAAGAAATAAAAGATGAAAGATGAGGGGTCTCTTTGTTGGTAAACAGATGCTGGGTGTTGTTTACCTGCTGGTTATTTCCCCAAGCAAATGGCAGGAAGGAGCAGACACTGAACAAAGGCTGTGTTTTCTCATCCTGCTCTGGAGGGAAGCAGACAGCCATGGGATCTGCCAGGCTCAGGGCTGGCAGGGGACAGCCAGAGCTGTCTCATGGCACAGGGTGGCAGGAGTCCAGCTGTTAATGGGCAGGTGCTTCTCCTGCTGGTGGGAATCACAGTGGCCTTGTTAGCAGTGGTGAGAAAGATGCCAAGGGGAGGCTGGGATGGGAAGCTGAACTCTGTTGTGGCCCATCCTGTGGGTCGCTTGCCCCTCAGTGGTGCTCAGGAGATCTGCCTGGCTGGGATTTGCAGCTCTATTTCACTTCTGCTGGAGGAAAAAACAGAGCAAGTGCTCTCTGGGGTTCTTAATCCAGTCTTTTTCCTGAGCACTAAATTCAACCTTGAAGTCTTTCCCCTCTGGTAAGCAAGTATTTTTGAGGAAAAACGGATTTTGGAAACAGTGTAATTTATTTCCTTGGTACTCTCCTGGAAAAGTCATCAGTCTTGGCTTTGCATTCCCTTCGCTGCTGTTGAGAAATGATGCTTTGGTGCCACACTGCTGGCACTGCCTGTCTCAGCCTGGGCAGGTTGGTTAGCACAAGGAGCCATGGCTCTGATGGTGCCAGCATGGACGTAGAGCACTCTGGATCTGGTTCAGTGTGGGAAGGTTGGCCAGCTCTGCAAATAGGAGGAATTGGAATTGACACTCTGTGTCTGAATGTGTTAAAATTTAACTGTTATTGTAACTTAATCGTGTGTGGTGAAGTGTGAGCATCAGGTCCTACCGAATTCTTCTTTGGTATTGCAGGCTTGAAGCTCTGCTTGGTGCTCATGGTGCAGCTGGTTTTGCTTTACTCAGTGGAGCGAGAGGTTGGCCAGAAGCAATGCCTACTGCTTGTCTGAACTGCCCTGCCAAACTCACATTGTCTTGTTCCATTTTAGGGAAATAGGTTTGATTTGTGGTGCCATGTGAACTCCAGCTGAAATGTTCCCTGCTTGGTGCTTGTGCAGTAGTTGGTGTCACCTCCTCCTCACTTTGCTCATGTGTAATGGAAGAAGTGCTCCTTAGACTTGGGAGGGGAAAAGGGCTTTTCTGGGTGCTTTCAGCTGCTACAGAGCCGTAGTGATCTTTAATCCTAAGGTGCAAATTGCCATTGCAGCATTTTCCAGGGAAAAGCAGCCTTGAGAGGAAATGGAGCTATAAATGAGCCTGGCTGGGCTCCTGGCTGAGTGTTTTGAATCAGTTTGTGCTCTCCCTTTTGGCTACAGGCCAGGCTTTCAAAGGCAGCTTGGCAGAGCTGTGCTTGGTGCTCAGGTACCCCCTAACCCTTGCCTGCTGATGTTCTGGTAAGCAAGTGTGTGCATGCTGTGTTGGGGCTGATCACATGTACACTCAGTCCTGCTTGCCAGTGCTGTGCTTTGGAGGCTGTAAGAATGTGCTGGCATCATGCAGTTCACCCACAAATTTTGAGAACCTAACCTGGTAATTTTAGCAGCTGGCTCAGCGCTGCCTCTGAGCAGATAGGCTGGTTAAAACAAATAAATAAATATACAGGCCTGTTTCCTGTGCCTGTCAATATTGGAATAATTTTAAATGGTGTGTTTTCTCCTGGTCGCTGACCTATAGTTTATTCCATTATCAACTGCTGGGTTACTGGCTCTTTGTATTCTGTGGTTAAGTGAACTGTAAGGCTGAAATCGCTTGGCTGAGATGGTGTTGCTGGGCAGGAACTCAGCTCTGGCTGACTCAGATTGGGGTGAAAGTGTACCCTTTGGCAACTCAAATACTCATTTATCTCCACCTCCCCCCTAATAAACGGGTTAAACAACATAGTGGAGTATTGATCCTGCTTTCATCTGGCGGCCCTAGGCTGTAGCAGTTACCTTTGTGCCACATTCCTGCTGCTTTCCCAACAATGCCTTACATTTTCTGCAGAGCTCCCGCCCTCCCCTTGGTGACCTTCTCTTGGTTTGGCTGTGTTGGGCTTTGCTGAGGACGCCTCCACCGCTGCGAAGCGCGTCCAGCACCAGCGTGGGCAGAGCTTGGCAGCCTCTCCTGGTAAAGGCGTGCTCAGCTGGCGTGATGCTGTGAGCAGTCCAAAGTGGAGTTCTGTGGCTTGGTAACGCGCTGCTGTTCCTCAGGCTCTGCTCTAGGAATTGCTGGCCTTGGGTAGGGTCCTAGAATGACCACGCAGTTCTTTCGGGGTGTCACAGATGGACCGAGGGCTGGCTGAGGGCTGTGCACCTCTGGTCTTTCTTGGTGCTGTGGTTACTGGTGGATGTTCAGTGGGTGCTGCCATGTTATCCTGTCTCAGGGCAGTCATAGACCTTTACTGATTCAGAGGCTTTAAACTGTGATTAAGCCTCCTGGAGTGGCCAGTAATGCTGCTCTTAGCAAGGCACTTCCCTCTGAGAAATGCCTGAAGCTTCTGACATCCAGGTTGCTGGTGGGGGATTTGAGCAGAGCCAACGTGAGCCCCCAGACTGCCTTGGCTGTGCCTCCTGTGTTGTGTAAAGGCTCTGCAAACTTGGGTGCAGGCTGTGCTAACACCCAGTGGCCCTTCATCCTTTTCCACACCGACAGCCTGGGGCAGGTTACACAGGCCTGGGGAGCTCCAGCCTCTGTGCTGAGCTGCACGTGTTTATTTACAGGGGAGGAGGTGATTCACTCTCTTTCCCTGTTAGTTAGAGTGAACATTGACTCTGAGCCTGCACGTCCTGCCTGGGACTGCCTTAGGCTCTCTGGCTTTTTTGGCTGCTGTAGAAAAGTAGCTTTAGTACACAAATACTCAGAAATGCTGTTCTGTATGATCCCTTCATATTTCAGGTCTTTTGAGGACTTGATCTTTGTTAGCGACTGCTTTGCGTGTCTTGCTTGTGGGCTGTGGGGGTGTTAAAAAGGCCTGTTTGTGTGCTGCTCAGCTTCCCACCAGATGCATCCATCATCTTCAAAAGAAGCAAGGGAGAAAGATGGCTTATAATTTTTTTTTTTTTTGAGCCATTGGAATTTGGCATAGAAATAAACAGGTGTTCTGGCATGGGAGCAGAGGAGTGTTTGTCTCTGAGCTCCTGTCTCTTGTCACGTGAGGATCTTCAGGGAGTCTCTATCAAAGAGCTGACTTTAGTAATGATGTAATTTTTTTTTTCAGCTAAGGGATTGATGAATAACTGGGTTCCTGGTGTCTCTGGCAGGGTAGGCTGGTGCAGGAGGCAAATGTCTCTGGAGTGCAGCCCAAAAATTGCCTTAGGTAGAATGAAACTTTCAAGATAAATAACGTCACTGCAACCTCTGGCCTTATGAGGCAAATATTTGGGACTGTGAGTCCCAATGTTATGTGCTGTGTTCAAAGGAGGTCACGTCTGCTGTTTCTGGTAGACAGTGCTGGGAGTAAACCTTGAGCCTCCGAGGAACCCAAATCTTTTAGAGACTTGATTTTGGCACTTTGCTCCTCGAGATGAAATGTGCGCCAACATTTTGTGTGCAGTTTTCCTCACAGTCTGTTGTCTTACCTTTGGGGTTTGACTTCTGAGTCTGGCCATGATGGTTTCTTGATGTGGAGAAATCCACATGGATGGTGAAATCATCGCATGGATGCTGAAAAAGCTTTCCAATACCAGTGCCCTGGTGGCTGAGCCCTGCCAGGGGTGTGTGCAGGAGAGAGGCTGGGCCTCGGAAAGGCGAAGACTGCAAACCTCTGATCAGTGTTAACTTTGTTCCTTGGCTTCCAGGCAGTGCCAGTTTCAAGATAAGGCAAACACTGCAGTGACCTTATCCAGGGACCTCACTGACGTCAGCGTGTGCCTGTCCCTTAACCTCGCTGGACTTTGGGTCAGGTTTCTTTGAAGGCTGGACATTGAAAGCAAAGAGTGAAAGGCTAGCTGGGGTCACCCCAGTCTCAGCTGGGGTAACTGGAGCAAAGGCGAGGGGCAGGCTGTGTGAGTGGGACTGTTGGGAGGGTCAGCCCACATGTGACTGAAGGCAGAGGGCTTTCCCATGGCCTTCTCTCTCGAGTTCTTAGGCCAGACATCTCTTACAGACCTGCTGCTGGACCTCTGGACACGCATCTCCCTTTAAATGTTTATGTGTGTGTCCTTGGGGCACTTTGAAAATCTCTGGAGATGCCTGAAAGGATTGAGGCACCCAAGGGTCTGTGCACAGGATCATTGTGACACTCTTGGTTTTATTTTGTCCTTAAAGAAACCCAGGCTCTGAGCAGATGGAAACATTAGCATGAGCACTGTGTGGCTTTGTGTTTTAATGCTGTCTCCCAGAGCAGCGAGAGAGATGCATTACAAAGTTCTTGCTTTAAAAGGACCTCAAATGGCAGCAGCCAAGCTGGGGCAGCCTTGGAGAGGACTTGTAAGGCATTTTTTGGGTTTTTGTGGAGTGCTGTGTGGCTCAGGGGTTGCCTGTGAAACTTGTTGCAACTCCTGTGTCATGTAAAAGTCCAGGTGAAAGCCTAGGTTGGTAAGTTATAAGTGAATGGCATTGGCTTGGCAGGAAATGTTCCTGCTTGTCTTTAGAGCTCTACATAGCAAACAAAGGGACAGAAATAACAAACATTGGGTTTATTTAGGAGAAGTGTGACTTTGCTTTTTATTGTTAGCCAGAGGAGAACAGCAGCTTTCACATAGTGTGATCTTCTTGTGAGCTACAGCGTCTCTGCCTACAGGCATGCTGGTGGATGTCTGCTCAAGTCATGTGTTCATCATGTGGATACCTGAAGTGTTTGGTACCTTACTGATTCCTCTGCTGCTCCTTTCCTCTCCCATGGGTGTGCTGCTTGCTCAGGGCATTTTGGCACCAGGGAGAAGGCAGAAGTAGCATTTAAAACATGAAGGATTCCAGATGCGAGCATGTCTTGGACACTGTGAGTGGAGGAAAAATGCATAATCCACACAGTTGTTCACATTATGGTGTGGCCACATGGTTTGTGTGATAAATAGCCCAGATAAAGCTGACTGTTTTTGTAGGTTGGTTTCCTCTCTTCTTTTTTTAAACTGTAAATTGAAATCCACAGTCTGGGAGCCTGCAACTGTATACCTGTTAGCTACATTCCCTGCTGCATGTCAGCTTGATGGCTGAAGCTTCACATTCTTAAATGTCAAGGATTAGGTGTTAGAAGTTCCCCTCTTCCTGCTGGAGAAGGTTGGAGGAGGCCCCTGAGAACTGTTTGCCGTAGGAAATGAGAATTGCCAGGATCCTGTATTTCAATGGAGTCCATGTGATCCCTTCCCCTTGTGAAGACTGAAATAATGCTGATATTGCCACTTCAGCCTTGCCAGATCACAAAGCCTGGTCCTTCTGATGCAGTGATTTGCCACTGCCACCACTCTACAAGGACAGACCAGCAGAGATGGCTTTGGGACTGTCAGTCTCCTTCCCCACTGATGGGAACTGTAATGCTGACACTCCACCCAATGCTGTGCAGATCATTTTGTAACTTTATTTTCACAAGGAATGGGCAAATGGTCTGTGCTGCACTTGCATGCCAATGAAATACTAGATTGCCTTGGTGAGAGGTTTCATTTTGAACTTCTTGAAGACAAGATCAGAGGGGGGTTGTGAGCTCATTTTTATGGGAGGTAGCTGGAAAACTCATCACTTCTGATGCTGGTTCTTCTTGAAGGCTTTGTAGTGACTGAGGTATTACTGCTGTTGACTGTGTGTTGATTTCATCACAGAATTGTTGATCTTTGTAGAGATGATTTTAGTCCTTTTGTTTAACAGATAACATCAAAAATTCACTACCACTGGGTCTGCTACCATTGAGGTAGCAGATTCCAAAATGCCAGGTGAGGATTGGTCTGCACCCTTCTAAACTTCTGATGCTTCATACAGGGCTTGTGCATTGATTGGAGCAAATTACATTGAACTCTTGAGTTCTTAAATTGTTTTTGGGTCTGGAGTTGATTTGGAGAGTGAAAAATGGATGTCACAAGTGTCTTGAAGAAGCTGTCTGAAGTAATAATGCTTGTTCCAGGCTGTGCAGGCACTGTGGTGAGCAACACCTCCCTGCTAACAGGGCTGTTGCACAAGGAATGGGTGGCTGTCCTGGGGTGTTCCTGGCTTTGTGCTGCTCTCCAGCTTTTTGTTCACATATTTTTTTAAATGGATGGCCAGAATTCTCAGAGCAGTTTGATTTAAAGAAGAAATGTTGAGCTGAAGGAATTAAAAAAAAAACCAATTCAAACACAACAGAGGATTGCCTAATTTAAGGCTGGTGTCTGTACCATGTCACACTCTCTTACTCCTGTCAGTCAGGGATCTTTTTAAATGTGTATGAATTTTCTGAGACAGACCTTGCAGTCTAAGTCTGTATTCCTACATACTTCAGGCTGTTTCAGGAATCTGCTTGAGGTGCTGTTGCTTCTTTTCCATTTCACAGCCACGCTGCTGCATCCCTTCTGATCAGGCAGGGAATCGAGGCTTTGGATTCAGCTCTCCAAGGAGACTCCTGAAGTTGCCTGGGAAAATTCTGCTGTGTCTGAGCAGCTGGCGAGGGCAGGCAGAGCTGCCAGACGAGGAGGGATGTGACTGTCTGAAGCAGTGGGAAGGAGGCTGCACACACTGACCAGTGAGGCTTTGGGGAGCTGGATCCTCCGTTCCTGCCTTTGATTTGGGGTGAAAGGTTTGGCTCCAGGCTGCTGACCTCCCTGGCCCAGCAGTGTGGCACCAGCAGTTGCTTGCGTGAGACCTTTCCTGATTTCTGTCCTGACCTGATGTGTCGTGTTCTGGAGAGGTTTTATAAAGATGCTCTTGGGTGGTGAGCGAAGTGCTCTGATATATATTCCCCCAAGCCCCATGGTGTATTATTTTTATAGACTTCTTAGGTGAAAAAGAAGAATCTGGCAACTGTGTAGGAGGCTGATGCTTTGACTGGTGTACATAAGCATTAAAAATGATAAATCTGGGGGGTTTACCTGGGATTTTTTGTCTATTTTTTTTAACTCTTTGAGCTCTTCTAGACTTGCATGCAGGTAGAAAAATAAAACATTAAATATGGTCAGTGCTTTTGTTCCAGGAGAAATGCTGAGTGTCAGGGGATGGGCTTAGGGCTACAGCATTTCCAATTGTGGCTTGGGGCTACAGCATTCCCAAATGTGCATTTCCCACTGCATGGGGCCTGGAGCAGTTATCTGGAACAGTAGTAATGTAAATTGAATGAGCAGTCCAGTTAAATAAGTAATGAAGTTAGCAGGGTGCCTAATTAAATTAAATTCAAAATTATGTATGGATGATGCCTTTCTAATAATTGCTGTAGGTTTGTCATTGAGGAACTCCACACTGCTCTCTTGGCTGAAGCTTCCCCTTTCCCAGGTGAATGTTGGTACCACAGGGGGATGTGTTTTACACTTCAGTTTGCTTTGCCTCTTCCCTGATGCTCTTGTGACCATTGCACTGTTGCTGTTTTCTGTTTTGCTGAGATGTGTGGAGGGAGTTTGGGTGATTACAGTCTCTGCTGCTTATATGATGGTTTTTTACATTCCTACTGAGGATTTTTTCCTGTTTTGCTCCTAGACCAGCCTTAGTGCTGTTTCCTTGCTCCCTGTGCCCCACTGATCTTTCTGGGACTCTTCCCTGTTCTTTCCCATCCCTGTGCTACCTGGCAAGTTGCTTCTGTTTCCATGAAGCAGGATGGCATGTCTGCTAACTCCGGGCACAATGATTTAGCCCATTTCTTTATTTGAAAATAATCTCTTCATCTTCATCCTTCTGGGCTTCTTTCAAACAGCAGCACTTTGAAGGTGTGTGTCAGTTTGGGGATAAACATTAAGCTGAGGCAGAAGAACAATTTTGAAGTGAGGAAAAGCTGCTGAAATTCAAGACACTTGAGAAAATGCAGCCATCACAGCCACCAAAGGGAATTCTCTCTCTAGACAGCACGTTGAGGGCAGCCTCTCCCTGTCCTGGGCACAGTCAGGCACTCAGTGCATTTTGAAGATGGGTTGTCAAGGCAGAGCTGGCTCTGGCTGGCAGTTACTGACCTTTGAGGTAATGTGTCCTTAATAGAAGGATTTGAGTACATCAGAGGAAGAATTGTCATTGTCATTATCATATTTTCACCTCCTTTTGAGAAGAGCAGGTCTATTAAAGGGCCTCTGCTCCAGCAGAATTGGTCCTGTCCCTGTAGAAGATGACTCCTGACTTTTCTGAAGATGAAAGGTGTGGGGAGGAGGGACAACCCAAATGACCAGAGCTCTGTTGCTGCTTTTTTAAATTTCCCCTCTGCCCCACTGTTCATTTTGCACCAGGATTTATGTGCTGAGTCCCTGATGGTGTCTTCAGTGTAGTAGCCAAGCTTGCCTGATGCAGGGGCTGTGCTCCCACAGCTGGGAGCCACAGCTGGCAGTGTGTTTTGGGCAGGGAGATTGTTCTGCATGAAGCAATAAATGGTCTGCAGGGAGATGCCTGGGACAGCAGCTACAGGTGATGAATGACAGAAGGTTCAGGGCACGTTCAGGGCAGTCTGATTCTTCCTTGTTGATGGTTTCTCTGGGAAAACCTCCAGGTGATGAACAGGAGGATCATGCAACCACTTTTTCTCAGGAATGGCGAGTGCTTCCCCTGTGCTGCTTCATCAGAGAATCTGGAGGTCTTTTGCAAACTTTCAGTTAGTCCTTGATTGGCCTTGGCACCTCCATGCCCAGCGTCCCTGTGACAGAGCAGCACCAGGAGACCCTTGTGACCCCCATCTCCCACGTGGGAGTGTGGAAGTAGAAGGATTTTGGCTGGAGTCCTTCTGAAGGCAGAGGAGTTCAGTAAACCACAGGGTGTAGTGAGGGATATAACGAAGTGATTTGCATGGGTGCAGTGACCTGAGCAGGGCTCTGCACATTTCATGCGCAGTTGCGTTAAAGGGATGCTGATCATTTTCAGCATGACCTGCTAATTATCAGAGCAGATGAAAGCCTTTTTTTTTTCCTCTTTAAATCCTCCTCCCCCTACATGCTCTCTTCTTCTCCCTGCTCCTTCCCCAAGCCCTTATCTAAGCTAATCAACATGACACAAACAGCCAAAAAAGCAGTATTCTTACAGCAGCTATTAACTAGAAAGGAGACAGCGGGTGTCTGGAGCCCCTTGGGAGGGACTCGCCTGGTATAACCCACTCTTTTAACAGCCAGAGTGAGAGCTGCAGAGTCAGAACAGAAAAGCTTTAAGCTTCTTTCTTTTCAGGTCCTAATACGCAGTGACCTGTATGCTATGGTGTAGATTTTTAAGAAGCCCCAAGTGTGGAATTTTGGTGGTGATGAGGGGCTTCCCCAATACCTGGTACATCCATGGTTAAATATAAATTAATATTGATAGCTATATATATTTTTGGACAAGTTTTCAAAAGTTTGAGACGTGGCTGTGTCCTTCAAGGGGAGTCTTTCCACCCCAAATGTTGGTTTATTGTTGGTAAAGCGTCCCACAGCAGCAGAACACATAGCTAGGGGAGAGTTATGTTAATCCGGTGAAGTAGTTGCTGTGATTGCATCAAGCTGGACACAAGTTTGTTTATTCCCATATTTCAAGCATTTGTTTTATCTAGAGCTGTGGGAGGCATTTTCCATTGTCCTCTGCTCTGTGCTAGATGAATACTTAAAAAGTTGTGCTTGTGGTGATAACGGAGCAGGCTGAGACAGAGGACAGACATGTCTTAGGAATTTCAGCTGCGGTGGTACGCTGGAGGGAGGCTGAGCAAACGGACACGATGTTTAAATAGTGTGTCCTGAATTGCTTTAATTTGGTTCTTATTTTGTAAGCCGTTGGCTGGGTTTTCTGTCCTTTCAGAAATCAGCAGCTTCTTATGAAATATGGAGCTGTTTAAAAACAGACAGCAGCTGCTCCATCCTTGCGTCAGCGCGGACTCGGCAGAAGGAAGGGGAATGGTAGACGGTTGTTTAGCTGTGATATTCTTCCCTTCATTGCTGTTGTCATATTGTGTTAACAGAAGGTCTGATCAAATATACACCAGGAAAGTAAGACTTAATGTTTCTTTGTTCTCCTGGAATGGTGTTGGGAGGGGAGTGGGGGGATGTTTGAATGAGACTTTTATTTATGTGGTTCAGATAGCTCAGCATTGCCTGTGTCAGTAGAGATGTTGTTCTGCTCTTATTTCTTAGGCTGCTTGCTATATTTTTAGCTGGGAAAAGTCTTTACTTTGTTTGTACAAAACCTCTGCTGTGTGGTACGGAAACTTTGGGGGGGGTGGTGGTGTGTAAGTATTTAACAGGGAGAGTATGATCTGTTCACACTGACTTCCTAACTTGTTTTAAACTCTCCTCTAAAAAAAAAAAAAATCTCAGCTAGATTCTTTAAAAAATAAAATGAAAAATGAGGAACATTGTTGCACAAGATCTGGAAAGAACCCAAATAGTTTGCTTACTGTTAAAATTGCGACATGACTGGAAACATTTGGTAAAGAAAAATTAATTGCGTGGTGTATTTGTGGTTTCCTGTTGAATCTCAATTTCTAGAGGAGGTTGAAAATCCCATGGATGTTTCCTCAGATTACTAGATAGCATTATACCTTGTGTGCATGATGAAAGACCTTCAGTAAAGCGTGCCAGATATCCATGGCTTGCTATAAAAAGTCTCTCCCATCTGGAACATGACTGTTTTCTCCTTTTTAGTGGGATGATTTGAGCAGAGATAAACATGCAGTGAAATTTAGCTTGGTCCAATCTTATTTCACTACCAGTATGGATTTTCTTGCAGTCTGGGAGTTACCTGAAGGAGGATGCTCAGCCTTTTAATGAGCTTTGAAGCCACAGGCAGGGATGGCTGGTAAGGGAGGAGGGGAGGACTCAGCAGTTGTCATTCAGCAGAGGATGGGCTTGAATGTGGTTGAAGATCTGCTCTGGGTCATCTTGCATCACTCCTGGGTAGTGATCCTGTGCATGTTGAGCTGCAGAGCCAGAGCTTGGGGGAAATCAGATGGGAGGACTGCCAGGACTGTTTGCAGTCCCCCTTCAGCTGCCCTGTGAGAGGCCCCACCATGGCCAGTCACAAAGCCACTTCCATGTGGAGCTGGAGCACCTGGCTGTGAACACAGTCATGCTTAGGAGGGTGGGGAATGTTCTTCAGAGTGCTGAAGAACATGGTGGTTTCCCTTGTCTGGAGGCTTGGGGAGTGACTGAGAGCTGCTGGGTGAAACCCTGGGCTGGAGACATCTGGCCAGGGGTCAGATCAGAGCATCACATTGGCCCACAGCCCCTGCTCTGCCTCCTCGTTTGATCACACAGAAGATGTTTGTGTATGCAAAAGTATAACCATGATGACACAGGGCTTAAGGTTGTGAAATGTTTGAGGCTCTTCTGGGTATTCCTGTGGGAAGGGAAGAGTTACCCCTCAGATAATTTCCATGGGGAAATAGTTAATCTCATAAACACCAAAGGTTGTTTTCTAAAGCAAACGCAGGGCTGTGGGGGAGCGTGGTTAACCATGTAGAGTGAAGACAGGCTAACGCTCATAAAGGAAAAATGTATGTAGGAGTTTATAGATGCATATGCGTGTATTAGAACTTCAATTTGAGATCACTGACTGAGATTAGAATGAGCTGCTGTGGAGCTAAACCACTTACAGAGAGCTGAGAGCAACTTTTTGAGATGGATGGTGGCCCCACAGCTTGATGACTGAGAACATGCACAGTTGGTTAAAGTCTGCTTCTTTCAAGTGTTGGGGGTTTTGGTGTCGTTTGAAATAATGAAAAACTTATTTTAGGATTAATGCTCATCCAACTTCCTGAAAATTCCCATCCAGTTTTGAATGTGTTCACTCTTGGGCTGTTGGGAGTTAAATTTTCCTCTTGACTCGATTGTGGAAACAGTCTTCATTTATCATTTCCAAGTTTAGCTCCCATATTAAAATTATAACAAGGCTGGGATTTATTTTTGTCTTGTGTACATTTATCTCCTGTGTATCCTTGTGTCTATTATTAGAATCCTGCTCCATTGCTAAATGGATTGGCCGAGTTCTTGGGGACAAAATATTGAAGCATATGACTAGACTGCAATACCCCTCAGCCACTCAGCCCTGCAGTATTCATAGTGCCTGGGTTTACCCAGCTTGTCACAGCTTATTTTAAATGCTGAGGATGCAGTGGGCAGAGCCAGCAGATAGGAGATCTTAAATGGCATATCAGTTTGTAAGTGAAAGGAGGGAGGAGGTGGACGTGGGGAGGAAGCTCCAGCTGAGAATAAACAGATAACAGTGGTGTGTGTTTGGGAAGCAGCTGAGTTGCATAGCCTGGGTACAGCCCTGTTGTTTACATTTTTTTATTTGGACTGACTTTATTTCTTGACAGAATATTTGTTTCAGACTGAAAATTGGGAAATGTTGAATCCTCTGGAAGAGGACTGGTGTGGTGGTTGGATGGCTATGAACTTACCCTTTCCTGAGTTAAAAACAAGCTTTTCATAACTTCCAGCCATGTTTCAAAGCCCCTGTGAGTGCAGCCAGTCAGTGGCTGAACACTTGTCCTCCAATTTCTCCCTGACTTCTTGGCTTGCACAGGAGTGATTTGTCTTTCCACTGATCTTTCCTTCTGGTTCCACATCCAGTCTGAGCTAGCTGGTTTTTTGATCTTTGAGGAGTTTGCTCTGTTTTACAACTTTGCTGTTGAGTACCTTCACCATGTTCTTGCTTTGCTTTCAGGATCTGTTTGTCCATGTGGCCTCTTAATGTTTGCAGCTCTCTCCTAAGTGTTAGGAAGATCCTCAGGGCTCTGCACACTGTATTGCTATACCTTTCAGAGGTTAGTTTTTGATGCTTTAAAGTTATTTTTTAAAATTGCCTAGGCAGTGCTTTTGCCAAGGACATGGCCCAGAACTCACAGAAACAGAGAAGACTCTTCCTGGAGTAAAACACAGCTTGGGATCAGATTCTTGGTTTGGTTTTCATTCCCTTCCACTTTGTTTCACTAAAAGATGTGACGAGCTACTTCCCTACTCTGATTTGTTGGATTTTTTTTTTCCTTTCTCTACTGTCTGCAGGGTATGCTCTGCTACTGGACTTCTTGATCCAGTTGGAGAGGCATTACCTAGTAATGTCAGCTTGTTTTTGCACAGATCCTTGAATGAGTTGTCTTTTTCCACCTCCTCCTTTCTTTGTGTTCCTCATCCAACATCCTTTGGTTCCTTCGTACGTGCCACATGCTTCCTTTGTTTTGCCTGTGTTAACAGAATTTTCTGACGTTGGAGGCTGTTCTGAAGGATGTGGCTTGGCCCTTGCAAAGCTTTTTCTCTGCTGCAGGCTCTGGTGGAGACAGGTGTGCCCAGTGTGCAGTTGTGTCTGGGGTGGGTGTGTTTTTTGGAGGCTCTGGCTTGTGGAGCAGAGGGATGGTTTGGCTCTGGCCTGTGGGTGTAGGAGATTGGAGCTGCAGGACAGGATCAGCACACAGGACTGAGCTGCCTGAAGGATTTTTACTGTGGCCACAGAAGTGCTTGGCAGGTGGAGGAGAGTTGATCAAACAAGCCTGCTTCCACCAATTGTCCAGCTTTTGTATTTTTTTCTGGGATTTTTTTTTTTAAATTTCATGGACTTTAAAGCATGCGTGATTGAACAGTTTAATTAACTGTGGGAACTGCTTGAGAGAACTTACTGGGATTTTCTGCAAACCTTGCTGCCCTTTTCATGTTTTTGGCACAGCAGAGTTGCTGTGAGCAAGCAGGCAGGAGTGCCCGAGGATGTGGCCCAGGTAAGATGTTATCACCTGAACACAGATCAAAGAGCCTGTGCAGTTGACTCTGGTGTGTAGGCTGGCTGTTTGATGGTGGGAACCAGTCCCTGATCTGGTACCCCCACCTGGGCAGGCTGCTCATGGAGCCAAGGTGCACCTTGGGCACATTGCTAATTTTTGGGTCATCTGCTCTTCCACCTGACACCCCAAACTATTTCAGAGGCTGTGAAACTGGTTACAGGAGGAATATCAGCAGTGGTGTTAAAGTTGTAGGAGGTTTATAGAACCTGGAGGTTTGTCATGGCCTGCCAGGATGTTTTCAGAGGTTGCAAACAGGTGATACTTCAGTTTGTAATCCTGCTGTCCCTGCAGTGAACGGGTGAAGAGAGGTTCCCCATTGGTATTCAGCCCAAGTTCTTCTCCCAGTCCTGTCAGGAAAGTCACCATGTCTGAGGCATGGCTGAACATGAATTTTCCAGGCCATGGGAACCACCTGGGTGGGGTACAGGAGTTGCAAGTGGCTGCAAGTGGCTCCTTCTCCAGGGAGAGCAGAAGTGAAGACCCACTTTGGAATAATGGAGATTATAACAACAACGTTCTGGCTTGTGTTTCCAGCTTTATTAGCAGTGATCAAAATTGATTTTCTAATGTATTTTTCTTGTGCTCCCAGTGATTTTCTATGGTCAAATCTGCCTTCTTGTTTTATCCCTGTGCATGAATGGATTGCATTTGGAGCTGGCTTTCAGGGTGCAGAGTCTGCTTCATCCTGAACGTGCCCTGGCCATGCAGTCTGTCCAGAGGCTGTACATGACTGAGCACACACCTAATGGGTCTGGAATTGTTAAAGGTCAAGGATATTATTGCAGAAGGATCATTTTAAAAAAAGCAAACAAACAAGATTGTGTAAGAGGTGGTGGTGGTTATTTCCTTTAAATCCTTAGATTTGGGGGTTGAGGGGAAAAATTATTAAATGATGTCTTGAAGCTGAATAAAGAAGTTGGTATTGAATGTTCTAATGTCTTACAGATGCTGTGGGGTTTTGGGGTTTTATTTTAAATTTAACAATGGGAGTTGGAGTGGCTCCAGCACCATAAAGAATAGTCTGTTTAATTAAGGGTTTAAGCTGGAAGAGCGTGTGTAGTGTGATGCCATTTTAAAGTTTCAGCGGGGTTTTGTAGTCGTTATTCCTCCTCTTGCATCATCCATCCCTGTGTCTGTGTCTGGGGTCATGGTGGGGCTGGGTGTTCCTTACCCAGAGAACACAGCTTGGTCTGTGTAGGAACAATGAGGTTTCTCCAGATGTTTCAGCCCTGACTTTACTATTTTCTCTTTCTTGTGGCTCCTGATGCCCACCTTAATGTGCTGTCTTTGCAGGCACATGCACGTGGTGTGTTACACACAGGAGGAAATATCAGCTTTGGTTTTCCCTAATAGTTTGGGGTTTTTCTTCAGGCTGGGGAGAGTCATGTTCTTAGATGTTCTCTTGGTAATAGCAAATTGGGATGGAAGTTTTTGGGGGAAGGTGCAGGAGACTGGGATCAAATCCAGCCTGCTCAGGAAGGTATCGTGAGACACACTGAGGTTTCACTGGAGTAGAGGAGCAAGAGACAGAGCTGTGTCTGTGGCATTCAGCAGAGCAGGGCTGAGTCCCATCCCCATGGAATTTCTTAGGGTTCTCTGTGGCTCATTCACCTGTTACCTACTGGG
Source organism: Chloebia gouldiae (assembly GCA_003676055.1). Classification (NCBI taxonomy): domain Eukaryota; kingdom Metazoa; phylum Chordata; class Aves; order Passeriformes; family Passeridae; genus Chloebia; species Chloebia gouldiae. The sequence continues at coordinate 463,031 of QUSF01000066.1, read as the reverse complement.
GTGAAACCCAGAAAATTTGCCATTGAAAAGAGACTAAATTATTATTCTCATCTAGAAAACACAATTGTTCCAGTCATGTGACCCTGAGTCCTAATTAGAAAAAAAAAAAACATTAAGAGATTTAAGGTTGGCACCTCTTAACTTCTTCAGCCCATTCTGAGCTCATGGATTCAGGTAGATGCTCCATGACAGGTCTGGTTTTCTCTCCCTTGTGTGTGGCTCTGCTTGGCTCTGTGGTAGCATAATGTGTATTTAATTATCAGCAGCAACAGCTGCTGCTCTTGGCCATCTTGCACACTTTGGTAGAGGAACCAGCATCTGCCAGGGCGTGCTGCATCCTGGTTTGTGCTAGGATGATTGCTTGACTTTTTTTTTTTTTTTTACTGTGGGAATTAGGCTCTTCATGGCATTAGGAATTGTAGCCTCGTATCAAAGGCTGAGCAGCTGTGAGCCTGACATGTACCAAGGAACCTTTATGGTTTGCATTTAGTCTCTCCTGGTATGTTTATTCCCATAAAGTAATTAATTGAACTAGAGCTCCAAGCGGTGTTATCACCTCTACACATTAGAAAATCATAATCATGCTCTGCAACGTAATGAGATTTAGAAAGAAATGTTCTTTTTTTTTTTTGCCTTCTGGTTTTGAGTGTTAAAGACTCCCAGGGGTCGTGCATTCAAGTCTTTCCTGGCGGTCATGGGGCAGTGGGCTGCTGTGTGCAGAGGGCTGGCCATGGAGAGCCACCAGTGCAGAGCAGGAGCCTTTGGGTTTCCCAGCATCCTTGCCAGAAATGGAGCTGGATTGTGAGCACTGGCAACACTGTTTTGAGAACTGAGCATTGAGAATGGAGTTAGCTGTGTTTTTTTTTTGTGGTGGCCTTGGCTCTGCTGTTCTTAACTTTTCCCTTTAATTTCTATTGTTTTCTTTGCTTATTTGCTAACTTGCAAAATTCAGCAAATTGCAGAGGATCTCCCAGCCCTTGGGGTGACTTTTCCTCAGGGCTGCAGTGAGCCAGCAGTGGCTCAGAGGTGTAAATGCAGCTGGGACCTGCTGGCCTTCGGGTGGTCAGGGTCTGTGCCAGGGTGTGGAGATGGTGGGGCCATCCTGGACAGAGTGTGTGTGTGTAGTCAGGGTAAATATTAACTTCACATGATCTTGGGGGCTGGTGTGTGTGTGTGTGTTAGCTGCTCATTTCAGTAGGATTCATAAGGCTCCTTAACTTCATCAGTCTTCCTACACTGCTGACACTAATGATGGCTTGAGTGTCTGTTCCTCTTCTGTTTGAGTTTCGCTGCTGTTTCTCAGTCTTACTGGGATGTTTTACTGCTTTTAACCCGTTCAGCTTCAGAACCTGCCCCAACTGTATGGGCAGGTTGCCCTACATGCCGCAGGGGCACAGGGCATCTCGAGTGCAGCTGGTTCTCCAGGATATCCCTTCAGTGCTATCCCAAAAGGACACAGGACTTCTCCCAATATTGGATACGGGAGGATTTGTGAAGCATCTTGCTTCCCTGCAGCTCTGCATATCACACCCAGAGCCCCTCCAGCCTGCTCACAGCTCGCCGGGGAGGGCAGTGACAGAACCACATGCACAAAGTGTTATTTTGTGGTCTGTTTTCTCTCGGGCCAGGCGGGCTGGAGGAGAAGCTCGCACGCAGCTCGCTGGAGCCAATGAGCAGAGCAAATGTACCTGCTGAGTAACAGACTGAAATAACCCCAGAAACACCCCGATGGGGTTGTGGCACTCACTGCAGATGCTGTGTCTGTGACAAATCAACAAATCCAGTAGATGGGAAATGGTTGCTGTCCTGGGCAGAGGAGCATCCCCTGCTCCACCGCCTGGTGACCCTGGACCGTTCTGGGCAATTCCTGCTGGTGGTGCAGGAAGGAAACAGTTAAAGGAGGAGAGGTTGTCAAGTTGGGTTAGCCATCAGATAGCTAATATTTTAGAGGTTTTTCAGAGCTAAGCTATAAAAAGGCCGTAGCAGTATTTCAACTCGCCCATTGTCTGCTGGAAGCCAGCCAGCGTTGCCATGCCGACGAGGAATTATTACTTGCTGCCAGAGCTGGAGGAAAAGCTCATACTTTTGGCTTCAAAACAGGAGGGGTGGACTTATGTAATCCACTGTGTTTATAGGCTGAGACTGGCAGGAGCATTGAGAAATAATTACAGGCTTTCCATTTCATTTCCAGATTGGTTTTAAGGCTGTGTGGCCTCGCTTTATTTATTTATTTTGAAGTTAAGAGGGTGGCTGCTAAAGATGCAGGAGGTGATGTGGGGATGCTGCTAGGTAAGTACCCCTCACTTCCCTCCCCCGGCTGGCAGGGTGGCTTTTGTTTTGGTGGCGTTTTGTGTGGAGAACTAAACTAGGCCACAGCAGAAAGAAGTTGCTTTGAAAAACTGGGACTTGGCCCGGCGACACAGAGGCAGTGTTCAGTGCTGGAGGCTGAGCACACACTGCTGCGGCTGCCCGGCTGCTCGCCGGTGGAGGTGAAGTGCGAGGTTTTGTGAGCCCCTGCTGCTTTCTGAGGTGATTTTATCCCTCCAGCCCTCCTTGACGGGGAGCATGTAATTTTAGGGGGAGGGTAGCAACGAGGGAAAAAGGAGAGAAAAAGTTTGGGAATTTTTTTTTTTTCCCGGGACACTTTGGTCTCGCTCATTGCTCAGTCGGCTGGAGAGGGGATTTGTCAGTGGGATCAAAGCAGTTTTGCTGATGTTTCGTGTTTTTGAGAGGTGAATTGCAAAGTTTAGCCTGTATTAATGTTTGTTTATCTCGAGAGCAGTCAGCAGGTGATGCTGTAATTTGGGTTTGCCTGAAAAGCGGTGCTCGGTGTGTTTTGACTTGGGTCAGGCCACTGGGAGTTTGCAGCTGCTGTTCTGGTGCTGGCTGTTGCATACAGGGAGTTACTGCTGGAGAACTCCTGCAGAACTTCGAGAGGGGGTGGTTTTGCTGGTTCTGAGGGTCGTGGTCCTGTAATCCTGGGGAAGACACTTCTGCTGGGGTGGGGATTCCAGGGGAGATGGTGAGATGGGGCTTTAGCTGGGCTGGAAAGTGGCAGCAGGGAGAGGGATGCTGCGGGTGGGATGGGAGGGCTGTGCTGGGACAGTCAGAGCTGTGCTCATTTCTCCTTCAGTAAATGAGACTCTTGCAACTGTGACTTTCTAAATCTCTTTAACATTGGGTGTAAAGCTCCAAAGAGTGATTGAAGCCCGTTTTCGGAGGGGATGAAGAAGAATGCTTTGATGTGCTGCAAACTTGCTGTGGAGGTTACAAAGCTGTATAGAAGCTGCAGTGTGCTGTGATTTTTTTTTTTTTTGTTTTGTTTTGTTTTCTTTCATTGCACAGCATCCTAGTAAGGAGTTACCTCCTCAGTCCATGCTAATCTGCCTTCTTGCCACTGTTGTAAGGTGTGTACAGATGAAATATCCCTACTGCTGTGCCAGAGTGGACTCTAGTGTTGTCCAGCACTTGTGACTCAGACATCCTGCACTCCTTAGGGACAGCTGCAGTCCCATATAACATATTTGGGCTCTGTCTTGGAACATAGGGGTGCCTCAGTGGAATTAATATACACAACAGCTTGTTGAATGTACACTGCAGAAATAAACTGCTTTTTCAACAGTTTCCCACAGTTATGGGCAAAAACTTGGGAGAGTGGTGACACACTTTCCCTGGGGAAATGTCCTTTGAAACAGCAGGTTTGCCTGCTGTTATCAGAGACGCATGGGTGTGTTACACAAAATAATTCAATCATTTAATGATCCATAATACTGCTCTAACTCCTACCACAGATGCTGTTGGATTCAATGCAAGTTGGATTTGTTACTGCAGGGGTTTTTGGGGTTTTTTTTCCCTTTCTCTGGGATTCATGCCAAGATGAACTGTATGTTCTGTTCGTAAGAGCTATGAGTAATGTATGTGTGAATCTATAACATAAGTAATACGAGAATATAAAATGTGTGAGTGTGCAGGATCTGTGTGTCCTGTGTCTGCAGAGCAGCGCACAAACGCTCCGTGTGCGTTCTGAAATGGGGTGTGATACATGTCTGGGCAAAATTAATGACATGCCTTGGAGTTCCTGCTCGCTGCAGAGCCCTGTCTGATGGCCTCATCACAGAGAGCTGAGCTGAAATCCCAGTCGCAGCTACACTTTGGCTGCTTAATTGCCCTTTTGGAGGAGTTACAAATTAGGGAGAGCTGGAAGTCCCTCCCTGTGCCTTAAGGGAAGCCAGCTTTAACAGAGAGGGGAGGGATGCTCGCCCCACAGCCTGATGTGCTCTGTGGGGCTGGTGGGTCAGTCTGGGAGTGCCTGGGGGTTTGTTCCTTGGGGCAGGGGGTACAGGGAGTGCTGGGGATCCCGCTCTGCATCACCCCAGGTGGCTGCTGCTCCAGGAGCTGCTGTATGAGTGGTGCACTCCAAGGCAGGCCTGCTGCTTTTAGTAGGATTTTTTTTTTTGATGAATAAAATGGGCTTTCACTCATAAATTATTTTTCTTATGTGAAAAATGAGAAGGTGGCAAGTAGCCAATTTCCCCGCCTCCCTCTTCCCAGCTCCGATGAGGTCATTGCCTCTTAAAGTTTATACCACGCACTGTGAGACATGGCTGGAGGAGCAAGGAGGCAAGAATTGCCTCTCTCGGAGCGGGTGGGAGTGATGACCGCCCATCCCTGAAGTGTTAGTCAGCCGTAAGTGATACCTGGGCAGGCAGAGTGGGGAGGGGGCCTGGTACAGGTGGCTGGGAAAACCTTACAGGATCAGATCTGTGTGCGGGGAGTGCCCTGGTCGCTTCCCGGTCCCCGCTGTGCTCCAGGTACGAGGCACAGCAGGAGCTGGGGGGCTTTGGATGCGGCTCCATGGGGTGGTCGTGCTGTTTGGGGGGCTGCCAGGTGGAAGGAGACTGGGCATGTGCTTCGGTGAAATGGGATCAGCAGCAGTCCTGCCATTCCTTGTCCGAGCTTGCTCTTGTGTCCATTTACTTTTCCTCGGGAATTTCCTCAGCGCTGTTTTTGCAATGGGGTTGCGAAAGTTCGTGACCCAATGAAGGATCTCTCCAAGACCTTTGTGTCCCTGGCTGAGTGGATGCCTGGAGAAGCTGTTTTTCTTTTCCCTTGAACTCCATGCTGAGCTGTGTGTGGATTCCTGAGCTATTGTTTTCTTCTTGTCTGTGCCCCCCACCATCCCATGGTGGAAGTGATACGGAAACAGGACTGCCCAGACCAGGAGGGGGTCCCTGGGGCTTTCCTACACTCTGAGCCCTGGAGGGTGGATTTGGAGAGCTGTGCCCTCCTCCCACAGCCTCCATGGGGGTACTTGGGGGCAGTGGTTTGCATTGTCTGTGGTTCTCAGGTGCAGCATTGGCCTGAAACCACTATGTCATAGGTGCCATAATTGATTATTGAAATGTCAGAGCTTATTGACTGCCTGGGGCCTTTGCTGTGGCTCTGATTTTGGCTGGAGTTGGCTGTACGTTCTGGGGTGGTCAGGGAGAGGATTCTTGATGTGTCTCTCACTGTTTCACAGCACTGTCATTGCTCTGTGGAGGTGTGATGGGCTGAAGAAGTACAGGTGGAAGTTAGTGAGGGAGGGGTCCTACATGTCACTGTGCTTTTAGGCACAAACTTAATAAAACCCAATCTATATGAAAATTGCTCTTCCATTGCAGCTTTTCTGTTCCCTGGAGATCATTGAAGCATCCTGTTACTTCCAGCTGCTCTTATGCTGCTGTACCCCAGCGATATCTTCTGTTCTCCAATTCTTTGTCTTTTCGCTTCTCCTTAGCAGCCTCATGGATTTTTTTTTTCTCTGTCGACACAATACAATCACTCCTTGTTAGCCTATCTTGCTCTTTCCTCTTTCAAGGAAGGGAAGGAGCAGGGGAACCAGATCTGATAATTCCAGTGAGTAGAACTGTTCCCCTGAGCCCTTTATAAAGAAATAAAAAGGCTCTCCTTCTCTCTGCTTCTCTTTGAGTACAAGCACTTTACCCTCTTGGATTCCCTGCAGGCTCCTCATACTGCTAAAATTGAAACATCAAGATGTCTGAGGCAGCAGGAATTACCATCAGTGTTTTGACACCTGGAGGTACAATTTCTATTAGCTTTTATATAAAAACAACACCAGTTTTGCCAACAGAGTTCTTGTTAAATAATGCATGAAGACCCCACTCCTGACAGTAGGTATTTTTCTTTCACTTCCCTGGACTCTTGGATTATGGCTTAATTTTTGTGACCATTGGGGAAAACGATACGCACTGTCACACTTGGAAATATATATGTGGACACACACGTGCTTAACTCCCAGGCAGAGAGTCAATTACCCCATTTGCTAATTAATGTGGGGAGAGAGGGGAAAGCAATTTGAGGTTGCTCTGTTGAGCAGGCTTGGATTGTTGTTTTATTTTTTGGGAGCAGCAGAGCCCAGTCCTCCTGAGAGCTAAGCCTGTTTCAGTGTGATCTGAGAGGCCCTGGGAGGGTGTGCCTGCTCCCAGACAGGGATGAGCACAAGGGTCACCAGGAACAGAAATGGGAAACTTGTGGTTTTGCCTGGATGATGCTTGGCATGGAGCATATGCTGTGTGCTCACTTTTGGGGGAAATGAAGTGCAACAGAAGGGCACAGCATGTGGATGTGACTACTAATAGTGAGAATCAAAGTACAGTTTTGACATTTCTAACCTAATAAGTGGTGCTGCGTGCGAGAGCCTGCTTATTTTCCTTTTTCACCATGAGATGCTTTGACAGAGGAGTAAAGTCCCATTTTGACATTTCTGTCATTTTAACTAAAGAGAGAGATTACAGTAAATTGGATTAAGTGAAAATCTTCTTCAGATGTTTGTGGTTTGGGCTGATTTATGGATAGATGTCATTTGAACGTCATTCTGCATTTTTTAAGCATCTGCTTGATGGTTGCTTTAATGCTGTTTCTGCAAATAGTCCACGCAGAGGAGGGAAGGCTGAGCAAGCAGCAGCACCCCGTGACAGAGCTAATGCTGGTGTGTGGCATGGGGACAGCAGAACAGTGTCCTTCTCACGCTCCTGGACTCGCAGTGCCAGACTCTGTAACGGGCTCTTGCTTCTCATTTGAGTTATTAAACTTTGTTATCTTCTGCTAAAAGTCATTTAAATAGGCTTTAAAAAGTATTTTTCCCACCCTGGAGAGCGATGGTTCAGCACACACATTCCTTGGCAAATCTGGGGCTGCCTGTTGCCCCGCGACCGGCGGTGACGTTCTTCTGGTTACGCTCACGCAGAGCCTTCGCTCGCCGTGCGTGTGACTTTTCCAGAAACCAAAATCCTCTCCCAAACGCGTGCTGCCTCACTGACATGAGCAACAGCATGTGAAAATACTTTGTCCATGCACAGATATTTCCAAAAGATAGTGTTGAAAGTTCTTCCATTAAACTTACAACCTGAGACTTCTGGAATTTATATGTCCTTCGTGGCTTCCTCCACGTAAGCTGTTTAGAAGCTGCTGGTGCCATTTGGAAAGCTGCATAATCTCTTGTGGGTGATGATGTAATCAGCACTGTAATCAAATCTGCCAATGATGTCATTGCTGGAGTAGTCCAGTGTTCCATGGTGCAGTGATTAGTGGGATGAGATTGAAGTGTCAGCGCAGTTGGTGACGGAAAGTGGGATGTACCCACCCTGGGAGATTTGGGACAGTTGTTGGCCAGCACTGATCTTGGAGCTGCCTCTATTTCACACCGTGTTCTGCACTGGGGCTGGGGGTGAGACTGTAAAAATTGCCTTAATTCTCTCAGGGAATGTCTTAGACTGTGTCTGTGTTTATTCTGACTGTCCTGGGCAGGAAGGCACTGCCTAGATGTAAGAAAGGTGCCCTCAGAAGCAGAATGTATCAAATCCCAGCTTCATGGGGTGAATCAGCTGGTGATGCTTCACAAATTCTCTCCCAGCTGAGCCCCACTGGTTTCATTTGCAGGGTCTCAGCAGTGCCAGAGTTTTCTCGTGCTGGTGGAGGCACCGGGGCTGTGGTGTTTTCTGCCTCTCTGCCCACTCAGTTCTTTGCAGCATCCTTGCAGTTAAAACACAAGATTTTGCCTTTTGCCATATGGGCATTTTGTGACTTGCTAGTGAATCAAAAGGGCAATTCTTTAAACATTTTCTATGTTATTTTTCATGATACGATTACTGGTAGAAGATCACACTAGTGAGGGAAGATAAATTTGTAATTCTGCTTAATGGCTGATCTGAGTAACTCTCATTGCATAAGGGACAGTGACCTGAAATATTTTTAAACCATCAGGTAGGATGCCTTTCCCTTCTCTGCTTAGCACACATGGGTGTGATACAGACTTTAAATGGCTTAAAGTTTAACTGTTTTACTTTGAAATATGAATACCTGCTGATAACTAACATTTGGGTTGGTGTGCCCAAGAGAACAGTGGTGCTGCAGGGTGTGAATGACTTTAGTGCATCACTCTACATGTTAAACTGCATCTCTTGCTCTTTGGGATTGCTAAACAGCATCTACAAAGGTTACCTAGCGTGAATTACAGGAGGATCAAACAGAAGAGCTGGAACACAACCCTCCTCAGGCAGGTTCATCAGAGGGGCTGGGAGGGAGCTCTGAGGGATGCTCTGGCACTGGGGGAGAGCTCTGCTCCATCCCTCCCCATCCCACTGCCACTGCTGGAGACCCACAGAGAGGGTGGGTGGGTTGTTGGCAGTGCTCTGCAAGAGGTGCTCCTTCATTTACCAAAGGTGATATCCTGGTGACTGGCACTGGGGAAAGAAGAGGGATTTTTTTCTCTTGGGTTTGGGTGAATCAGTGCTGTCCGTGATGGATTCTCACTGTGACAGGCTCTAAATGGGAACTCCCAGGGGAAATTAGCCTGCAGCTTTTTGCCTTTATTAAATATTCTCCAGTGCCATCCCAAAGGACTGCTTTTTAGTGCTCTGCAATGTTTCATCTGTATTTTTAACATCACCTACATGGAACATGGCAATATATGGTTTATATTTACATTAAAGCTTATACACAAATAGTTAAGGAATTATAGATAGCATGTTCTGTTCTTCAGGTCTGTAGCACGATACTGTGGGAATCTCAGCTGGAAATATTGCAGATTATTACGAAGTCCAATAGCTTACTTAGAGTTAGGGCATATAATGATTGATTTAGCCATTTATTCAAACACCTGTTTAATGATTGATTAAGCCTTTATAAACTATTTGCAACTTTTAAAATAGGACCTGGTGTATTGTAGCTCCATTAGCATCTAGCTAATAAAATAGGCTGTGGACCTGTAACACCAATTTTGTTGACAGAAATTATATTTCATGTGCTGAAGTATTAAGTAGGTTGTTACAGTGTGTTTAAGGCACAGAAGTACAATCTGGTACCTTGCTTCTGTCCTTCCAGCAGCTCTCACAGAGCTTTTTGTTGACTTGGAGCAGAGCCCTGGTGGTGCTGGTGACTATTCACACACATCCCATCTGATTTGGCTGCTGCTAGAGCAGGTGGGGTCCCTGCACTTTCTCCTATGACCCTGTCTGACCTCCTTTGCCTTTAGGCTGAGGGAGCTAGAAGTTGTAAAGGGAACGGGGTGGTTTGCTTGGAGCCATGGGATGCCAAACTGGAATTTCACAGAAGAGGCTGTGTTGGAGTGGGAGAGCAGGAAGGTTGTTCTGACAGAGAAGAGGTACAGACAAAGCTCTGCATCCTGCTCCATGTTCAGAAGTGTGCTGTCTTCTGAGTTTGACTGGAATCTCAGGATGGATGGGGTTTGAAAGGACCTTAAAGATCCTCTAGTTCCAGCACCCCATACCTTCCACTAGATCATCACCATCCAACCTGTACTTACCTTTATTTAACCAAATACCAGGACCTAGAGGTGAATTCTGTATGCAAGATTAAAGAAGGCGTGCTTTTTAAAATCTGACTTCTTTGTCTGTGTATAAAGGCATTTTTTTCCATGAACTGCTCGACTTTCCATTTGCTTGAGCTGTACAGAGCTGGCAGCTGGGATGAGCTGTGTAATGGGATATCTGAATTGCAGCAGGAAACCAGCTCCAGTTTAAGCAGACCTGATTTAAAAGCAAATTCAGTCAAACCAGTTCAAACTCCTGCTCGGAGGAATTAAAACTGCTTTATGTCCGATGGATGGCACTTCTGCTCGGGTCAGTAACTGCTGCTGAGGGATCCTTGAGTGGACAAGGAGCAGAACCTCTCAGTGCAGGGTGAGCAAGGTACATCCCTGGTGCTCTGCACCTCTCACGGGGCTGTGGGAAGAAGGTAAAATTTGGCAAGGGCTGACTTCTCCTCTGTCCCCACTCCTGCCTAGTAGGTGACTTTCTGCTTCTATGGTTAAATGATCTTGGTAAGTGGTGTATGTTTGGATGGTAATGCTGTCCTTTTCCTTGGCAGTCTGAGCTTGTAAGACTCGGAAATATTTAGGCAAGGCTGATGATGTAAATGAGCACATGGGGACGTGGGAATGGTCCTGCCCTGTGGGTGGCTGATGTAAAAACAAAACTGGGAAGCCTTTTCCATGCTTGGGCTGGGGAGCAGGGGGGTGGTTTTGTGGAAGGCTGCAATTAATATTTCTCTTTCCATGTTGTTAAACAGTTCAGAATTCGTTTCTTTACCTCTAGCATCTGTCTGCAAGATTTGTGTGTTTGTTTCTGGAGTTTTGCTACTCCTTGGCAATCAGGCATGCTGTAGGAAGTGGAGGGAGAAGGGGTTGGCTCCAGTGGCCTGAGCCCATTGTTCAGTTCCCAGCCAGCTGTGCTGCAGCTGTTTGCAGTGCAGAGACCACAGTGACTGGAGCAGAGGGGGTTTCCCAGAGTTTACCCCTAGGCTGGGCAGGAGGTGACAGAGGAGGGTGCCCTGTGTGCCTGTGCCCCCTCCAACGGGATGTGTGGGGCTGTTGTGTACAGTGCCAGGTGCTTTTCTGGGACATTGTGATAGGATGAAAAAAATGAAGGTTTTATTTACCCTGTGTAACTGCTCTAATATTTTCTTTCCTTGATTTTTCTCTTTCTGTAAAGTTTATCACTTTAACCCAAGGATAAGAAATAAACTGTGGGGGACACTAATGAATTGCGAGAGGGGAAAACAGCAAATTCCCCTTTGGGTAAGAGTTTATTGTTCAAGCTTTGACCTTGTTAAAACTTGTTAACTCAATAAAAGTTTGAGTATTTAAAGACAAGCGACTTCTTCCTGCCTTGAGGGGCATAATTAAGTCATTCCACACCCCTTAAACCAGAGCTGTGGGAGGAGGACTAAGGAGCTCCCTATCCTGCCTGCCCAAGTCAGTCAAGAACCTTCCACTGGGTCATCTCTGTCCTGCACCCCTGAGCTGTGTGGAGCTTCTGCTGGGAGAGTCTGGCAGTGGTTGTGTGGGAAACCTGCTATTTCCCAACTTCTGGGAGGATGGCATTGCTCCTTTTGAAGGGCAGGCAGTTCTTCCATTGGTTAAAATTGTGGTCAAGTGTTTTGTATTAAAGCAGGCTGATCTTCCTGGGTAAAGCATGCACGATGTGTGTGTGCTGTGTTCATCCATAAAATTCCTGTACAACTTAAAAGCTGGAGAGTTATCCCAGTTACAGAAACTTGCTGTTTTTCCAGTTTGAAGTGGCATGTCTGTGCCTACCGAGCTGTAATCAGTACCCAGTGGTGTGAATTCTTCTGGAATTGCAGCTCCAAAGATGGACAAATAAGGACTTTGCCATGCCACAGAGCCCCAGGAGCACACACACACTGCCCAGCTGTGCAGAGGAGTAACTCCCGATGTGACTGCTTTACACCTGGAGTGCTGTGATTGCCTCTTGGCTATTTAAAAAGAATTTGGCTTGATTCTTTCCTTTTTTTGGTTGGATTTGTGTTTTCTGGGTGGGCTCAGGGGCTTTGCAGGAGCAGTGGGAAGGGCTGTGTGCTGTGGTACAGAGCCCTCACAGGCACCACAGCTATTTTCAGTGAAATCCATCATCATTGGGTACTCCCAGTAAAGCAGCAGGGCTGTTAAAGGCAGTTGTCTCATGAGCAGCTCAACTGCCCTAGCAGAAGTCAGGGAGATCTGGGGACAATAATTGTCTTAGTTATCCCTGTGTAAGCTGCCCTGTTTCAGCTTGATACCACAGGAAACTTACTGCTTCAGCAGAGACAATTTTGGATGTCATGTCTTTTCTTGCTGTGCATGATGAGCGTTCATCTTAGTTTAAATCTGAGGCCTTCATCAAGGTTATTAGCTCAATGCATGAAAGTACTGGGAAGCATCCTTAAGTACCTCCCAGATGGACTCTGGGAAGATTATTATGCCATAATTTGTTTCTATAGCTCCACAAAAGCAGTATTTGACCTTGAGACTATGGCTCTCCTATTTCCTCTGCTGACATTCCCAGTGCTCTTTTCCAGACCAGCTTGGTGTGAGTTCAGTGACTCGGAGACAGAGCTGCTGTTTGCCCAGGAGCTCTGCTGCCCAGATGAGGAGGATTTCTTTGTGTCACACGCTTCCCTCGTGGTTTTCTTTGTTTCTGTTACATGGCTGAAAGGTTTGAAACCTTTCAAACCTTTGAAACCTTGGCCCCAGGACAGGTGGAGGGGCACAGGAGGTACCAGTTTGTGCCTGTACAGTGGCAACAGCAAATAGGGTCAGTGACTCATTTTAGGAATAGTTTGGCATTGGGAGCTCAGGGAGTTTTTAGAGTAGTTATTAATTATTATTACTAAATAGCTTTGAGTTCAGCAATTGCTAAACAGGATGGACTGATAGCCCAGGGACTGGGCATTTTGTCAGCAAACAAGGCAAAAGCCTCCCCTCTCTCCCATGTGACAGGGCAGGGAGAGCAGAGTCTTCCAACCCCAGCGCTCATTGCTTCTCCCTGGAGGAGCAGACCCTGCAAGATATCTCATCTGTGTAGCATGAATTACAGTCACCTTGCAAGGACTCCTGCAAACTAGTCCTCAGGCTCCCAGAAACCTGTAAATGACAGGCTGAAAACCATTGCCCCAAGCCCAGGAGAGGCAAATGACAAAGGGTCTGAGCAGGCTGCAGTTGGAGAAGTGTCCTGATGAACAAGGCAGGACTCCTGGTCTGCTGGGGAGTGACTGACAGCTTTGGACAGCTTCTTGTCAGCAGGACTGAGCTTGGCAGGGAAGCACTGAAATCCCGTTTGCCCACTTGCATGAGTTCAGTTATTAAACACATCAGGAATCCCCAGCTGTTCTGGAAGCCCATCTCTAGAAATATAACCCAAAGCCTGTCTCCTGCAGAGTGCAGTTTGCCTTGGAGTGAAGCTGGAGGGAGCTGGAGCTGTGCAAGCCTTTCCTTCTTTTCAGGGAGGAAAGGCTTGCACAGCTGAATCCACTCCTCTGTGGATTCAGAACAGGTTTGCTGCAGTCCAGGCCTCTTGCTGTGGTTTATGTATGGGGTATCTGACAAGGGGATGGAGGAGGAGGTGAAGGTGATGTTCTCCTGCTCCCCTTCCCTCACTGCAAATTGCCCTCATTGTATGCAAACATTGGAATTTTTTGGTGCCTCTGGAGAGACTTTGACTTTCTGTCTAGAAGCTATTAATTACCTAGACAAGAAAAGCAGAATATAGCCAATTAATGGCTGCTACTGCTTGGACCTGTCTGTCTGACTGTGAACTAATGAGCAGCTCCTTTCTCTGGGCCACCAGCGAGCCAGAACTTCTCATCAGTGTTCCTGGGGAGAAATGAAAGCAGCAGCAATATGCAGCAACAAATAGCTGGAATTCAGTTATTAACCTGGGCTGAAAATTGACTCTATCTGCTAGTAATTACCTGGAGGATGTTAGGAGGAGGGCCCAGGGGAGGGTTCAGAGCTGGTATTTGACAGACCATCACAAGTGGCTGAGGTAGCATTACCTCAGTTCCCATCTGGAGTTTGGGGTGCAGGGCTGTGCCGGGTGTGTGGAACAACTGCAATGAAATGGGTTAGTTTGAAATAGCTCTGCTCCCAAAAGACCCCTTCCTTTAGTGATATTTTATGGCACAGTTGCATAGCATCTCATATATTTTTGAGTACCTTGGTTTACAGGTCATTTAATTTATTTGCAGGCTTCGTTTTGGTTCCCTAGGGTAATTCTGTTCCTTTGCACGTGTCTTCCTAGGGAGGCATTAAATTGTGCAGTTGTCATAATAGTTCAGCTTTTATGCTGGCAGTTGGTGCTCTTCAAAGATCCTCGTGTGAAGTTTAGACTCCTGAATCATTAGAGGATCATGAAAGAAAAGGAATAATTTAGAAGGCAAAGATGTTTTGTCGCCTTTGAAAACTGGGAACGTGCAAAAGGAGAAAATGTTTAGTGGTACAATCTCCCTCAAAGAACTTATCTTAGGAACTCCAGAAAATGAATTTCCCTTCTTTATTCAGGATGTAAATAACTGAAAATGTCACTCCTGAGCTGAGTAATTTGTTGAACAAAAGGATCTGGAGGAGATGACTCCCCTCGCTTTCATGAACGTGCCCAAGACATCAGAGGACCTGTCTCTTTAGCAACATGAACTGAAGGGTTTGAAAATCAAATGAGCAGCGTGTTCTGTGCAAAATATATAAATAAATCTCGCAGGTGCTTTGTAATCTGCCTTGCATTTTAAAAGCCGTGTTTGTCTGGGCAGCCTGGGCTTTAGGTTAGCTCCTGGGAGCAGCGAGTGGACGCAGTGGTGATGTGTTGTTACAGCCCCTGTTGTTAATGTGCTGTTTAATGCACTTGGGAGCGTGGCTGAAATTCCCATATGCTTACAGTATCATTGTCAGCAAGGAATTGCGTGGGGTTTTTTTGATTTAAACTTGCTGCTGTGTGTTTATTCAACTGAGATTACAACTCCATAACAGTTCCAGCATTTAAGTCCATGTTTAATGTAAGAGGGGGGTAGCTGAAGTGGGGAAGATGGTGTACAGTGTGAGCAGGGAAGAGAGAGAAATGGGGTCTGGAAGTGGGGAGAGAAGGAGCTTTGCCCTGGAATGGGCTGTGTGCTCTTGCACCATGCTTAAAATTGTCTGGATCCCATCCCAGGTGGATGTGGCAGCACAGGGTGAATATTGCAGCATGCCAGGCTGCCAGACAGGGGGTTGGGCAGAAGAGGAGAGGAGGGTTTGGTTTGTTCCTTTGCACAGCCCATCTTGCCCCAGCCGATGTGCTTTTTAGTTTCAGCTCCTGCATTTCTGTATCTGGAACTTTGGGATGGGCTTCCACCACAAAATGGGGTGTTTTCAGCTGATTTTCCATCCCTGGGGTTTTACCAGTCAGTTCTGTTAGTCTGCTTTTGCTGTCCTGCACTGGTTTTCTTATCTGTCTCCTTTTTAGAATCTGATTGTCACTCCTTTCCTCTCCTTCTCCAGTCCCCTGCCCTGTTTCCCTTTGCAGTCCCAGTGCCCGGGTGGTTTCATGTTTGGTTTTTTTTTTAATTTCCTCTCCAGGCATTTCCATTTGTCTTTGCAGATCATCTTCAACAAAGGCCTTGCATGGTCTAATTTGTTTTCTATTTCCAGCCCAGACTTAAAATAACTCCTTTGTTCCATGAATGGCCTGTGCATGGATCCAAATCCCACCTCCCCCCACCCCTTTTTTTTTAACTTTTGTGTGTGTGTGTGTGTGTGTTTGTTTCACTGTTCCTTGTCACTATCTTTAATTATTTGAAGTGTCCTTTTTGGGCATGTGGGTTGTGTGTGGCCATGTGCGTGCTGGCTGTCCGCACTTCCCTCGGAGCAGCTTGGGAATGGGTTTGCAGGGCTGTGGGTGCCTTGGCACGGGAGCAGCGATGCTGTTGCATAACAGGAGCACCAGCTCTGCCATCGTGTCCCTGCTGACAGGCTCCCTGCTCAGAGAGCCATGCGTTGTCTGCATGGTTTATCAGTCTCAAAGGCAAAATCTAGAGGTGCTTATCTGTGGTAGGCACATTCTTCTCTCTCTCAGGATTTTTTCAGAGAGGAGCACAGAGAGAAGAAAGAGAAAACAATTCTATTTCTGTTCCTTGTTTTCCCATGTGGAATGTGTTTGGAGATTTGTTTCTCTGGGGTGATGGCTTGGTTGGATTCTGGTGAGGATTGTTTGAGCCTGGTGGCCAATCCAACCCACCTGGGGCTGGACTCTCAGAGAGGGTCACAAGTTGGGAGTGAGTCGGATATGGGAGTTAGAACAAGTAGGTAGGTAGTTTTAATATCTCCTTTAAATAGTATATTAATGTATTATAGTATGGTTATAATAAAGAAATCATTCAGCCTTCTGAACTGCAGTCATACATCAGCATTTCTTCCCACCAGGTTCATTTACAATACTTACATTCTTTAGCTTGATTCCAGTGGGGGAATCCAGCAAGGGGATTTGGGAGACTAAAGGAAAATAAGCACTTTAGGACTGGATTTGAAAAGCAAAGACTTAGACTTGCCATGTTGATGATGACCTGAGGCTGGAGCCATGGCCAGCCTGGCACTTGGTGTGTGGCTTGTGCATTTTAATAAGACAATGTCCCTGCAGCTGGGGAGTGACGGCCAAGTGCTCCTGCAAAGAGAAATGGGTCAGTCTTGTCCTTTTAAGCACATACATATCCCTCTGGGAACTATCACAAGGTCACTTGCTGAGGGCTGAGATGTATTTAAAGCATGTGGAATCTCCTGCAAGTGCTCCCCTGGCGAGGAGGAGTGCTGGGGAGGCTGTGCAGGTGTCACATCGGCTCTTGGGGAATCGAATTCTCCTGCTGTGGGTTGGGGTCTGAACAAGGGCTGTCAGGGACAGAAATCACAGTGCACAGTCAGCATGTCCTTTCCAGAAGCAATCAGGCTGGGAGCAGCTGGCCTGGCAAACCTGCTTTTCGAAACGCTACTGGGAATGGGGCTGGCAAAATCCAACGCTCTGACCTTGCTCCGTGCCGCCGCGGTGCCAAGATCTGTACACAAATGCTGGCAAAGGTTATCTTGGGGCAGAGCTAAACATGGGTCCCATGCCCAAAATAGCTTGGAAAGATTGAAAAGGAGAAATGCAAGTGGCAAATCCTGCTCTGTGGCTTTGGCTAGTGATAGGAGCAGGGCAGAGAAGTCATCTTTCATCAGGGGCTGGAACTGGTTCTGTGTGGAGCCATGCCGTGGTTGGGAGAGCTGATGCAGCCTGATTGCAGCTATGAGACAGCAAACCAGCATGAGAGACTCCTGAGCTTCTGTCATCCCCTGCATGGCCTTAGGGACTGGTTGTACCTTCTTACAAAGGTGACACTCTGCCCTGAGCAGCTCTGTGATGGTGCTGCAAGGTCCCTTCTTCCCCCAGATCTGCTGCCATAATTGCTTGTGCATGCGCACCGTTGGTCAGGCAAGGAAGAAATCTAGTTCAGAAGTCATCTGGACAAAAGAGAAGAGGGAGGAGAGCTCTGCCAGCAGGTGAGCAGGGGAATGGGACAAGAGCTCTTTTGGGTACTGATGCTGGAGGAGCAGCTGAGGAACTGCAGGGTCTGACCATCATGTGTAGGGTGCTGCCAGTCTGACTTGACTTCTGTGCTCCTCCAAAGCAAGGAAACTGTTTTAGGATCACATGCAGGTACAAGCCTTGATCCCTGGGGTTGAAATAACCTCTCCTTTATGCCACAGAGCTCAGGATGTGCCTGATCTTTCCTGTTGACCCCATGCTGCAATGTTAATGTAAAACCTCTGTGCTCTGCTGTGATTGAACTGTGGATTCCCGGGCTGCAGACATTGACATTGTTATCTTTGTTGTTCTGAATAGAGCCCTAAATTTGTGGCAGACAGCCTGCTTTCCTCTTGAAAGGACTTCATAGATACAGTACATACAAATATTTGTGTATAATGTCAACTGTCTTCCAAGAAAATTTCATGCACATATTGATTAGACAAATCCATTAACGTTATGTTGTGGTGCATTTCTTAGGAACAGCTCTCTACCCATTTTCATCACATCTAAATTATTTCTGATTCCACTAGTGCTTTAAAGCAAGAATGAGTAAATCTCTTAGCTGCTTTTCAGGTCTGGTTTTGATCTGGAGTTGCACGTCAGTGGGGCAGAGGCCAACCAACAATGCACTCTGCTGTGCCACACTCAGCTGGGTGCTGGGATTTTTTAGGCATTGTGGTTGGTTGGACTCTTAGAGGTGGATGTTACAGCTTGGTATTAATTAAGTATCATTACAAAGGTCTCCCTTAACTTCTATTTGAAAATACACAAGTTGACTGGAAGATACATACCTTTTATTTCTTGTTTGAAGAGGAAAATTGTCGTGTATTTAGCATTTGATTAAAGATGACTTTGTTGTTTTTTCCAAAAACTGCATCATTTAATGTAATTAAATATGAGCTTTGTTGTCAATATTCTTCTGTTAAATGCACTGGTGAGTGCCAACAGCATTTCTCTTATTTGCCATGTCTGCATGGTGTGGTGGTACTAGTTTTTGCCTTTTAATAAAGGGTATGCAGGCATTTTGTGGGCTGCCTCTTAACGTCTTCTGTAGATCATCCATGGTCCGTAGACCACAAGTTGAGTAACATTACTCTGGACTTAGGAAACAGAATATTCTGTTAATCTTATTTCAGCATGTCCTTGCTTTAAAAAAAAAAAAAAAAGAAAGTGTGTTTTGAACTTGAGCCATGTGTTTTCATTGGGATCTTTAAAACTCCTCTGAGAACAGATGAACTGGTATTTTCTGTGAGCTGGGAGTGTCTTGTTGTTCTCACCTTTCAGATAGATGAACTAAGGCACGGGGTAATTACAGCAACTGGCCCACATTTGTGTTGTACCAGTCAAGCCAGGGACCTCGCCTGGGAATCCTGCTCTCCCTGAGGAGCCCAGAACAAATCAGGAAGATTGTCTCTAACTTTGACGAGCAACAAGTGTGTTGAATGATGTTAATTAATTTTTTTTTTTTTTTTTTTGCAGCTGGATTTAATTGCAAACCCCTTATTTTAGACCAGCAGGGTTTTAGCAGGGTCCTGCCTGTATCAGTGTAGGCTTTGCTGTGGTAGGGAGCTGCACTGAAGGTCCAGGATGGAGCTGTACAGCCCTGTGCCCAAATGCTGTGGGCTGGGAACCCAGAGGTGGCTGCAGGGTGTTGGGGACTCCTCTGTGCCCCTTTTTTGGATGTGAATGTGCTTGGCCTGGTGCTGTTAGCACAGGCTGGGGGACACTGCCTGGAGCTGGCTGGCGCTGGGGCAGAGCTCTTTGGCACGTGGGGCAGCCTGCAGCGACTTGCTGTGGCTTGTAGTGTGCTTTTGTGGTGTGAGTTGGGAGAGCAGGTGCTGGGGAAACAACTTTAGATGGTAAATGGCACGTGAAGAGAAGAAACAGGAGAGCAGGGTGGTGGCAGGGGGAGGATGGGGGAGTTTTGAAGGCTTTAGCAGTGGAGCAGAATCCTGTGAGTCTTTCAGCAGGTACTGGAGGTTCCATAGGCACTCATCTCCTCTGCAGGTTCGTGTTGTAGCCCTGATTCTGGTTGTGGTGATAACCTCCAGCTTTCTCCTGTTCCTAATCAGAGACCATAAATCTCCTAGTACCTAGTGCTGTAATGGCTAATGCAGGTCTGTGGGTAAAACAGTCTCAGATGGAGACTCTAACTGAGGGGGGGGGGAAATACCTTTCCTGTGAGACAATGTCTGTTCTTCATCAAAATCAGTTGAGAAAGTAAGAACTAAACAGTTTGATTTTAAAGATTTAAAGAGCCTGGCTGCACTCTCTCTCTTACTTCCATTAATCTGTTCCTATTGTTTGTATTCCCCTCTTAAAAATACTTGATAGAGTTTTGGAGGAGGAGGCACCCCAGTGTCTTTTGCTGGGAATAGGTGTCCTGGTGGTGTCCCAGCTGCACCCAGAGAAGGGCACCAGAGCCTGCCCTGCAAGATGTGCTCTCACTTTACTCCCCAGTGGGGACACCCATAGCCTTTTTCCCTGCTGGTCATGGACCCTTCTCCCTGGAGCAGTGCTGGGGCGGGCACGTGGAGTGTAAAAATGGGACTTAAGGTGTGATCTGAAGCATCTGTGGAGCTGCCCCAGTGCTTTGGTGACCTTGTCTGGCTCCAGCCCAGTCCTGCTGTGGTGGAAACATCCAGGACCTTGGCCTTGTGCTGGGATCTTGCTGGTGACCTGCTGGTTGCAGATGTGGGAATGCACGGGCAGTGCTTCTCTCCTGCCTGCAAGGACCATGTGATTTTTATTTTTTTCTTCCCAGGGCTTCTAACAAGAAGTCTTAATAGAGGCAGAGGTGGTTTGCTGCCCTTGTTAAGGAAAAATCCTTTTGTGCTGCTGCTAGCTTGTGATTACTGCAGGGCACAGCTCACAGACACTGTGCCTTGGTGCAGGATGGTTTTGTTGGCCCCCCCTATATTTTCATCCTGTGTCTGTATTCCCCTAGCAGACAGTTAACTTTTTTTAGTTGCACAGACCAAGGCAAAAAAAATCTTTTAAACTGTTTTAGAGTGCGATACCATGTGGCTTTGCACCTGGTGCTGTGTTTTAAGCTGAATTGCTGATCTGAAGAGTTAAAGAAAAAAATCATCTTATTTCTTTTACTGTAGACAGCTGCCTCACCATGGTCAGGTCTACATGCTGTGCTTCCAGGAAGCCTTGGCTTGCTGAAAGCTGCCGTGGACTCTGGGATGGAGTGTGTGTGTGTGTGTGTGTGTATATTTTTACATGTGCTAATTAACTTGTAGGTGGCTGTAAGCCAAGATGTATTGAGTTTAAATCTGTTATTGGGAAAGTACCTTAAATTACTGCAGATCCCACTGAGCTTTCAGAGCCCTTGAGAGCCCTGTGCACATGTCCTTGGCAGCTGCAGGGAAGCTTTGCCCCTAGAGCTGGGCTGCAGGAGGGCTGCAAGGGTGCTGGTGTCTGCTGGAGGGTGAACACGGCAGGTTTTCAACTCCGTGCTCCTGGCACAGCCTCCAGCTTAGGGTGGGAATGGGTGATGAAAATCCCATCCAGTGGGAAGCATGAGGGGAAGTGGGACAGTCATACTGGAAGTAGAAATACGCCTGTTGTGGGTGCCTCTGAATTCCCCCGTGTGCACAGGGGCTTTCCTGCCCGGGCTGGAGTGCACTGAGCACACCAAGGCCTTGCTTGGGGAGGCTGTTCCATCTGGGATGAGGGTCAGGCTGCTCCCAGCCCACCGCTGCTTCCCTGGGCTGCAGGTAAGGAGCCCTGGAGCTCAGCAGGGATATCTGGGGGTATCCCAGCTCTTGTGCAGGGAGTGAGCTGAAAGCAGGAGGGACCTGGTTGTCCCTTTGCGCCCTGCCTGGAGAGCTAAACCTTGTCTTTTTCCATTTGTCAATTGGTAAAATACCTTATTCAAAGAGACTCACCTGACCCCCGTCAGGAGGTGGTGATGTCTTTGTGTGTCTGTCATCCTTAAGCTTCATGGGGATTTGCTGAGAAGATGATTTCTGTAAGATTTGACCTCTGGGCTGCCTTCCACTGCCTGTGGTGCCTGGCTGCCAGGGGCCGTTGCTTGGTTTGGTTTATTTTTGGCTGCGAGGCTGCGTGGCTGCTGGCACACCAGTGAGGCAGCCCTGTGCCTGCCTGCAGCAGATAGCGAGGGGTTTATCAGCACGGGCTCATCTGTGGTCTCGCAGGAGGGAAAAGAAATAGAAAAAGAAAAGCTTCCTCTTTCTTTTTTTTATTTTTTTCCCCCAGGTTTCCCACCCCCTTTTTGGTTTTTGTGCATGCCAACTGCTGTTTCAGTTGAAATTGCGTTGGCTGGGGCTGGCTGTGCTCCCCATGCACAGAGACCACAAGTGTGGGAGAGGCTCCTGGGAGCACTGGAAGTTTCATTTGCTGTTCTGGTGTGCTGCTGGAAGAGTTTGATACTGCCAAAAACCTTGCACAAATCCATACAAAACACATACCTGCGCTGGGGAGGAGGTGTGTGAGCGGGCACAGCACTGGCTGGGATGGAGAATGGGTCCCGGGGAGCTGATCCCTTCTTGAATTAGTCCCGATAACATCCCCTGACCCGGGCAGGCAGCAGTGGCAATTTATGCTTTGTGTAACTAGCTGTTAATTTGAGAATAATAGTTAATGCACCTCACGCTGACAGCGATGAAGGGCGGCATTTAGACCTTTGTTACTTTTTCATTGTAATCCAGACAAAAACCTGGAGGCTTAAAGCCATCACCAAGCAAACAGTGTGAAGTATCTATAAAAATCTGTAACTTCTAAATCTCCCCTTGGGGCCAAGAGGCACCTTGCCACTTTGTTGGTTTTTCTGATTTTGTTGCAGCTGCTAAAGGAATTGCAACAGGTGGTTGAGGAGTTAAGTGTGGGTGACAGGAGTGTTTGTGAAAATACCCTCGGGGCCATGGTGTGTTCTCTGGCACTCTGACCCTATCAGAAGGCCTGATCCAGGTGGCACTGAAGGTGTGTGAAATGCTTTAGTCCTGGATTTTATTGTAGCTTCATGGGTGGACACAGCTGCAGGCGAGGTCAGTGCCTGGTGTCCCTCCTGCCATTAGATCAGGGCTTACCTCAGAGGGCTGCAGAAGTGGTCACAGCTTGGAAAGAAGAGCACTGACGTGAGAGTGTGGGTGTTGAAAGGGATGGTCTCGGGACCTCGTGCCTTTTTGGACCTTGTGTTGAAATGCCAAAACTCTAGACTGTGTTTTTGGAAACTGAGTCACCCTGCAAAAAAATACCCATCTCCAAGAGACTTGGAGGTCAAGAGGACCCAAAGAAAGAGCTGGCAGTCTGGCTTCCTGGTCCTGCTGGTGGTGGGTGAAGGCTTTCTGGGGAAATGGGGTGGGATAAACTTGGGAAAATCTTACATTTGGACTTCCTGTGATAGGAGTAATCCGCATAAGAAACTCAGCAGTGGGGTTTGCCAAATGGAAAACGGGGCTGCTGGGGAATTGCGAGGGCAGCGAGGTTTTGGTGACAGCTCAAGGCCTGATGCTCGGTTGTGTCACTGCGGTCGAGTGAATTTTAACCTGCCGCTTTCCCGCTTCCTTGCAGCTACTGCGCGACGTGGAAAGCGCCCACGGGATGAAGAGGAGCTCTCGGCTCTCCTAATCCTTCGCTGGTGATTGGGAAGCAGCCGCCGCTCTTTGGCCATGTCTGGCTCCGCGCAGCCCGTGACGCAGAGCTGGCGCGCGGCCGAGCCGCGCTACCCCCCGCACGCCATGTCCTACCCGGTGCAGATTGCCCGACCGCACGCGGTAAGGCCAAGGCTTCCCTTCCCTTCCCTTCCCTTCCCTTCCCTTCCCTTCCCTTCCCTTCCCTTCCCTTCCCTTCCCTTCCCACTGGCAGGGTGGGAGCCACGTGGGTGTCCCCAGCGCTGCGCCGCTCTCGGATGCGGCTGTTACAGAGAAATCAGACCATTTCCGTGCCTGTGGTACAGGATTTTATTGTTCCTCTCTCGTGGGATCCTCTTTTGTTTCTCCATATGGCGCTTTCAGTTTTTCTCTCCCTTTCCAGCCTTCTCTTAAGCACTTGCTGTGGTGGTGCTCATGGGCTCTGGCTCATCATTTCTGAACACCTGTGTCTGTTTGTCCTCCAGGCAAGAGCACCCTTGGTTGGGTGCATCCAGCCTGGGGGCAAAGGGGAAGGTTTTACCATTTTTGTGGAGCAGGAGCATGTGCCCTCCAGTCTTTTTCCGTGTGGCCTTTCCTTGGCACTGAATCACAAGGGAAGGACCATCCTCTTCTCCATGTGGGCTCAGTCCTTGCTCCTCACACCTGCAGGAGAGCTCTCCTGGTTCCCAGGCAAGCTGCTGAGAGTAAACCTGCCTCCTGCCCTCTGTTAGCAGACCTGCCTCTCTTTATGCAGCTTTCCTGGGGAGCAAGAAGATAACTGAGCTGCTGAGATTTCCATTTTATCCTTCCTCCTCTTCTCCCCTGCTCTTAGTCTTGACCTGTAATCTTTTCTCTTCTTGAATCAAGTTATAAGCTGGAGATGATCTCTTTTTTTTTTTTTTTTTGGCTCTTATGGAATACCAGAACTCGGAGGTTAATTCACCTGGATCCAGCCTTGCCTTTCTGTGCTGTCTCACTCATGCCTGTGTTTGCTCATCTTGGATGGGTGAATGTTTTCAGTTTAAGCCCTTAACGGAGGAAACTCTTCTTAGTGGAACAGCTTTAGTCAGCTCAGACTGCTTAAAGGAATCTTATTAGGTGCTGGAGTATGGCTCACACTTCCAAGGGTCTTTGAGCTGCTTCTTGGTGGATCTCAGTGAGGTGGAAGGTGCCTGAAACATAAGGCAGGGAGGAGACCTTGTCTGGGGGTTATTTTGACAGTCACAGCTACTGAATGGTCAAATTCAGTCTGTGCTGCTTTTAGTATTCGACTTGAGAGCCTGGAAACCCATGAAATACCAGTGAAGGGCTGGAATTCCCTCATTTGCCCTCTTTGCCTGGCTTCAGCAGAGCGGCACAAGGAGCAGACCTGGAGGTTGGAAAGGCTTTGAAATAGAAAACGTTAAGGAGGGCGCGGGACGAGCTCTTGGCTGCGTTTGCTGGCTCATCTACATCGCTCGGGGCCTGCGTGCTGCTGCACAAAGAAGCTTTTCATCCTGGCTATGAGACACGCTGACCTGGTTCGATTTATGGGAGCTTTGCTTCCATCACTGTGAGCGTGTTTGTTTGGGGGCTGGAACATAACCAAGAGCATTTGTCTCAAAAAGAAAATCCCAGTTCTCCTTTTTATAAGAAACCCGAGCAGGAGGAGGATGTGACCAGGTGAGCACGATCTGCAGTTGTTGCAAGACTGTGGTTTAAAAGCAAACCAAAGGAAACTCAATCTGCAGTGTGGAGACAGAATTTAAAAGAGGAGCGTGAAGGGCTCCTGTCCTTGGGGTGCTGAGCTCATCTCCTGCAAAGTGCCAACTGCTTCCCCTTAGTGCTGCAAGAGCAGGATGACCAGAGCAGTTGTTTGCAGTGGGCTGGAGCTGTGGGTTTCTGCAGCCTGCAGTGAACACTGGTTTTGTTCTGTTGTATTAATGTTGGAAGAAGCTGCTGGCATTCACTTCTAGAAGCTATTTTTACAGGCACATGTAATCACCCAAAGTTATGTGATACCTTCTGGGTGTCTGGATGCAGGAGAGGTCCGAGCTGAGATGTTTTTTTGGATGGAAAGGCAGAAGACTCCTCTGGGCAGAAGCGTGGCAGCCCCACACAAAGGAGCACACCTTGCCTGTGCTGGGAGGACGGGCAGAGTGTTTCTGGGAGCGTGTCCCTGCATGATCTGCCCCGCTCTCAGCTGTTCACAAACACGTGTCTCTTGCTCGGCGCTGTGAGCTGGAACCTGGCCATGGCTCTGGGGCTGGAGCTGATCTCCGGTGGGATTGCTTGGGAGAGGAGAGCCCAGCTCCTTTGAAGTTGCTGCGCTGTTTAATATTAAAAGTCAGCGGCATTCGCTTGCATGTCTTGGCCAGGTCAGTTTTGTCATGGGGTGTGTTTGCACAGTGAGAGCTTGTTTGGAAGAAACCAAGAGAGGCCAAAACCAGCCCAACACTTACATGTCTTGCATCTAATTAAATTTTGGTTCTGGTTTGTTGCGTTCCAAGACATCCTTTCCTGAGAACTGGGAATTCGTCAGCTCAGGGATCCTTATCCTGGCGGTGGAAACGCCCTGGGTCACCTCCTGAGCCGCGTGTGCAGGGCTGAGCACAGCAGGGCTGCAAATGCTATTATAATATAAATAAATAATCACAGCTCAACTGTGACGGTCGCACCCAGGGAAATGCGGCGCGGCAGGAATGCTGAGCTCAGAAATGAGCCGTGACATTATTTTAGGCTTGGAGACACTTTATGAAAAGTGATTTAAAGGATTGCAGCTGTTTGATTTCACAGATGAGGCAAGTGAGAGGAGATGTTGGGAAGGGGCAGGAGGCAGTGGAAGCAGGCTGAGGGATTTTTAAATCTCCCATCATATAAAGCCTAAGGGAATATCCAACAAAATGGGGGAAAAACGTGTATTTCAAGTAAACAAACAGAAATATGCTTTGTACATATGGGCACCTCCTCCCAGCAGCATGTTCCACGAGCTACTGCTGAGTTTGGAGCTGGCAGGGAAGATCCAGTACTGGTTTAGTGAGGATGTTTGCTGTCTGGTTTCACTCTTGGTTGCCAGCTTTGGGCAGGGCTGTGAACCCGTGGGTCTGACCCAGACTGAGCTCTCTCCAATGGCTGACGCAGCAAACAGCTGCTTCCACAGGGTAAGCAACACACTCAGGTGTCTTCCTCCTTGCTGGTCCCAACAGCTGTTGGAAAGGGTGCAAAATTTTATAATGGCCCTGAATTTAATTCTGTCTTAGTAGACAATGACTTGCAAAAAGCTTTGACGAGTCAGCGTGCTTTTAAGGGGAAGAAGGAAGCTTAGTGAAAAGGTTCTGGTTTGTTTGACTTTCTTGAGGTAAAATGAAAACCTTCAATAATCAGCAGTTTCTTCTTAAGGGCACAGAATGGTTCTTGGCCAAAGTGCAGGGAAAACATTTCTGTTTTCCATATTCATTAGCTGTAATGTTGGGGTGCGCAGTTGACTTCTGTCATGTTCAGCTTGCAAACAGAGGAATTGTTTGAATGCTCTGTGACCTTTAGCTAAAGGTGAAAAAACACATTACTTACTCTCTTAACCTTCTAATGTGTCCAAAGTTCATGCTCTCTCAAAGGAAACTTTCACATGAAGGATATTCATTTTCAGGCAACCTGCAGATATTTTCTGTAAACAGATCAATTTTCCTGTGTAGTGCATGTCCCCCTTTCTTTATAAAACCTCTTCATGGTCAATATTCCCTGGGAGCAGAAGGGTTCCCCTCGTTTCCTCCTGTGTGAATCCAGTTTCTTGCTGTGACCTCCTTACCAGCCTTCCTGCTCCTATTAGTGCCCTGACATTTCAGCGCAGGAGTGGTGTGGCTTTGGATGCAGGCTGGGCTTTCCAGGAGGGTGCTATCAGGAGATTCTGGGGGTCAGGGCACACAAGGTGTCCTCAAGCAGCAGCATCTGTGACAAAGCAGCTTCTGCTTTTGGGGTGCTTTACATGTTTTATGTACTAGAGATGCTAAACAGGATTAGGGATTGGTAGAATTGGGGTGTCTACACATTCATATGAAATTGGTGCTCCATCATCACTTGAATTCCCCTCTGTGAGCACTTTTCCTTCCCTACTAAACCAGAGGCTCATTTTGCCTCCTTCCTGCTGTTTGCCCCCATTCCCTGCACACAGCTTCACCTGGGATGGAAAGGTGCACTTAAGCCTTCCTCAGCTCCTCTGTTCCAGCTTTGAGACCGCTTTTCCCGTGCCACCTCTCCTGCCTGGGAGCAGCTCAGCAGTTCCTTCATTAGGCTCCCCATCCTCAACACATTCTCCTTGTGCAGGAGCGTCCCGGCCCCATCGCTCGTTTGCTTTGGCCCGTGATAAATAACTTCCTTGTCTGCGTGAGCCACAGACAAGAGGCTGGTGCAAACTTGCGTGTTGATTTGGTGTCCAAGCCAAAAAGTGGCCTGGGGGGAATGGAGTGCCTTCCCTGCCCAGACTCCTCCTCCCAGCAGCCTGAGCAGGGCCAGTTCCGTGCAGGGTCCTGCTGTGGAAGGTGCTGTCGGGAGGGAGGCGCAGGCTCCGGGGATGGCAGGAGCTCGCTCCTCTCCGCGGTGACACGGTCGGTGTGGCACAGCAGCACCAGGTAAGCCTGCACAGGGACACTCTGCTGTGCCTTACTGCTGCTGTGGTGGTTTTCCTTGGAGTAGTTGTTCACACTTTGTCTCCTGGGAGCAAAGTGCTGGTCTGTGCCAGTGGTCCAGGAGCTGGAGAAACAGAGGAGTTTATGGTGCACCACCTCTGAGCACAAAGAACAGCCTCCTGCTACCAGCTGAGAGAGGGGAATCCTGAATTCTGCTGCTAATGTTTTAAGGAATGACCTGAAAATAAAAGACATACCTTGGAAATACTGACTCTGATCAGGTCTATCACGAGAACTCAGCTGTATCTCTTGAGTACCTTTCCAGTGACAGATTGCATTAGCTCTGAGCAGCTCAGTGGTGGATTTCAGAAAATTGGCTTTCTGCTCTGGGACTGGGAGAGCATGGAGGTGAAAGAACAGGACACCTAATTCCCTACCCTAGGGTCTCCCTCCCATTGCTGGGAAGAAGTTAGCTTACAATAGTTTGTATTTAAATCTTGTTTTCCCTAGGATACATCCTTTATCCAAAACACTTATTTTACTTTAAGCTACAGTAAACTTCTGTGGTTGCTCCCTAATCTTCTTTTTGGACGTGATTTGATGTAGAAGGTGATGCTTTGCTTTTGGTTGATCTCATGATTGTAAATCCACAGGGGAAGAAAGAACTTCCACTGCTTATGTGGTTTGGCAAAGGCACTAATAGCCACTTTTGGAGCCTTTTCCTGTGCTTCAGGCCTGACTGACTGCACTGCCCCACGAGCCCCTGGAGGCACTTTCTGCAAGACTGGAGACTCTTGCTGGTTGTCACAGCATTTATTCAAAATACTGAGCAAGTAAAAGATTCACCGTGGAGGTGTAAGGAAGAGTAGGGGAGACGGAAAGCTGAAAGGTGCTACGTGGACCTACAGATAGATTGTGGGTGTTGTATGGGAGCAGGTGTGGTAGGAGGTGGTGAGGGCCTGTGCTACAGAAGAGAGGTGGTGATGAGCTAAATAACCTGGTGCCTTTTACAGCAGAAAGCTTGGGTTTGTTGTGTGAAGAGAGCTGCTCACCCTGGGTGTGTGTTCGTGGCTTCAGGAAGCACAGCACCAGGCGTGGGGGCTGGAGGAAGGGCAGACGGGTCATTCCCGACTCAAAGGCGCCTGGATGCGACTGGGACAAAAGTCTTGTGATGGGGAGAGGCTGAAAAGCAGCACTGTAGTGGATGTGCTGCTGCTCTGTGGGCACCTCTGGCTGCTGGGGAGAGGGCTGGCAGCTGGCTCCAGCACCCGGCACCGGTCAGATGACCGGGAAGCCACAACAGCTGAGAGCTGTCCTCACCGAGACGTGCCTTCTCCATGAATGGCACATTCAGACAGGGCAGCCAAGCGCTGCTGACAGCCCTGCTTTGCTGGAGAGGTGGGAGAGGGCATGGAGAAGGGTGCAGTGCTCTGCAGCTGGTACAGATGCCATCAGTGGCCTTGGTCGCAGGGATGGCAGCAGAAATCAATGCCTTCCAAGGAGGGGCCACGCGCACTGTGGTCACCTCCTAAAACAAAAGGCCAAGTCAGCAGCTTCTGAGAGATGGATGGCAACGAGACTGTCTGGGAACAATAAGGGCATTTGTCTTTTCAGCACATGTTGCATCCCTGTAGGCAAGATAAAAATGCATGTATTCAGCCAGGTTTTTATTACTGACCTTATCTTCAATAGGAGAGCTGATTGTGGCGGAGTTATTGTTTAGTTTATATTGTTGATACTTTTTTCTTAAACCTGCACTGAGCTCCTCGTGGGGTTTTGGGGAGGAAGTTGGGCAGACAGCATTGTGCTTGTGGACAGCCTGTTCGGATCAATAATCACCTCCTTTGCACTTCAGAGGAGGCTTTCAGCAGCAGAGGATGGTTCCTCTGGGCTGGGGAGGCTGAGCATAGTGGGTTGTATGCCAGACTGGCCCCCTCACAGCCTGAGCTGTGTCTGGGCCTTTTGCAGTGACAGCTCTGCTACCACCCTGGTTTCTCCCAAACCTTTCCCCTTCCTCCTACCTTTGAGAATTGGCTTTGGGAAAAATTATTCTCTTCAGGCAAATGCTAAAAAGTGCATTTCTCGGTCTGATGAGCAAATGCTGTGCTGCCAGTGCCAAGGGGTATCCAGGCACCAGAGAACTTTTCCTTTTATTGCCAAAATAGGTCACACTGCTGATAGAAAGAGATGTTAGGTAACTTCCTTTTCCAAAGTTGAGGGTGTGCAGAGCAGAGGTGGGTCCCCTGTCTCTGACGAAGCCACCAAAGTGGTGGCCGTGCTGCTTTGTGCACTCCACAAATGAACTGCTGGATATTCTGAGGCTCTGGCATGTGCCAGGCTGGGATGTGCTGCTCCATGTGTGGTTCTGGGGGTGCAGGAAGCTCAACAAGCCCCAGGCTTCCCCGGGGGATGATGAGATGGCTTTGCAGTCCAAAGCTGTGTGGTCATCTTGGACACCGTGTTGGGTTGCTCTGGGCCATGTGGACGTGCCAGAGCAGCAGCTGTGGCTCCACGTGCCACGGCCTGGGGGGCACCAGCCCTGTGCCATCACCCATCACTTCCCTTGTGGTTAACCATTCCCAGAACAGCACGGCAAGCTGCTCACGAGCAGCAGGCACAGACCAGGCATCCTTTGTGAGATTAGATAAGAGCCAGTTCATGAGAAGTGAAGGGATGTTTTGGCATTGTTTTTTCTCACTGTGCCACACCGTTATTAATTGGCCTCACTGAATGTTTCAGCAGAAACAGCACATTGTTAAAAACTAAAAACCATTTGCCATACAGCTCTGGGTGAGCTTGTAAGGAGCAGCCCTAATCCGTGGTGGAGGTGGCGAGGAGCTGGCGTTGGCTCCTCGAGGAGCGTGTGCAGTGGCCAGGCCTGTTTGTCTGCCTGCAGAAGGTGACGAGGACAGCGTGGGGCCGTGGCGTGTCGCGGGCTGAGCTCTCCGGTGCCGGGCGGCTCCGCAGCCCGCGCCCCGTGCCGTGATTCCATCGGCTGCGGGGCCGCTCTCGGCCGGGGAGCCGGCCCAGCTGGCGGATGTGGTGGCTGACCCCGGGCTGCTCCTCCTCGGCAAAACAAGCGCCGGTGGTTTTTAAACAAAGCCTACACCGAAACTCGGCGGGGAGCTCCCGGTTGCTTTCTCGGGTTGAGGACGTGGTGAGCGACGAGGACGGATCTCGCGCTTTGGGCCGCTCGAGCTGTGCTGCAGGTTCTCATCTGGCTGCGCTCTAGGTCGCCGTGGGTTTGCTCCAGAGCTGTTTTCCAAGGAAGCCAGAAGCGCTGGGTGTTTGTTCTTGTTTTTCTGCTGGTGGGAGGAAGAGAGGAGGAGCAGTTTGCCTTTCTGTTGCAACACCAGCTCCAGGTTTCCTTTCTGCAGGCCTCCTGAGGTCTTCTCCTTAGAGTCTGATTCTTGGAGCCATGGGAAGGCCATGAGGATGGAGCAGTCGGTGCACGCCTTGTCTGTGTGGATGTGCTTGGTGCTGGAGCTGGGAGTGCAGGTCAGAGGTGCTGTTGGCTGTGGCGTTTCTGGCACCGTGTGCTGCGGGTCAGTGCCTGGGGATGCTCCAGCATCGCGCTCAGACCTCCCCTTCTTCTTCCTGGAAGATGAGGCAGCCAGGACCCAGCAGCTGCAGGCAGGGGAAGGAGAAATGAAGCACACCAGCAAGTGCACGTGTCCAAAACAGAAAGTGAGAGAGGCACAAGGGCTGCCTGCAGTTGTTGGTTTAGTGGGGGGGTTACCCTGAGGTCGAGGACAGCACTGAAGAGTTTTCTAGAGACTTTATGGTAGGTAAGGCAGCAGGCTGGAAGCTTTAAAATAATTCTAAAAGGTGGAGGTGGGTGGCTTCTTCCTTTTTTATTCTGTTGGGCTTTCTCTGTGTGTTGCCAAGAACTTTTCTGTTATACTGTGTTCAGGAGCCTGGCTTTAAACTGTTTGATTAAAGCCTGGTAGAGTCAGGTTATTTAGGGTAGAAGGATTTACCAGGAAGGGGATGGAAATGGTGTTCTTGGCACTCCCTAATCAAGGGATGACACAGAAGCCTTGAGACTCAGGGTGCTTTCCCTGGCTCTCCCTCCCAGCATCCCACACAGGAGCAGCAAGGACATGTCCAACTTCCTTGGTGGGCAGAAAAGGATGCTTGTGGTCCCTTAGGCTAGGCTTAAGTACCTTCAGTCTTTTGCATGAAGAAGTGTTTTAATGAGGCCACTTGTGGGTCTTTAGCTTTTCATTTATCTGAAGATTTGTCTGATGCTGCCCTGTTCTGCTGGGGTGGCTTGTGGTGGTGCTGTGGCACTCTCAGTGTTTGTGTGGCCTTGGCAGTGCTGCTAAGTGCTGGCCTTGATTTCTGTCATGACATCTACTTAATTCATGAAATCTGCAAAGGTTCCCAAAGTACATCCCCATGGGAGCACCAGAACCACAACAGGAAAGTTGATGTAAAAGGAAGAAAGTCCTTACTGGAGATTCGAAAGATCTGGAGAGGGTGCTGTGGCAAATCAGCAGATTTGTGGGGTGGGAGGAAGGTTTGCAGAGGGCAGGAAGAGATGCAAAGAGGGAGAGGAGGAGCAAAATAACAGAATTGAGCAAAACCCAGCAAAACAATAGAGAGGAAAAGAAGCAGCATGTAGTTTGGGGCTGCAGGGTTCTTTAGTTGTTTTATTTCAGGTGTCTTGGAGTTGCCCATGAGCAGGTGCTAGAAATTTGAGGTCAGGGTGAGGGCTACATCATATTCGTGTGATTCAGTGGTGGGGAATTCAGGTGGCACCCTCTGGGTGCTGCTCCTGTGTCTGTGTGGAAGGTGCAGAGGTGCTGGCAGCCAGGTGCCTCCCAGCTGGTGTCTTTAAAACTCTGCTAGAGAAAATAGAAACCTCTTCTGAGTCACAGAACCATTTAGATTGGAAAATACCCATGGAATCATCAAATCCAACCATCAGCCCAACACTGCCAAGTCCACCAGGCAGTTTGTAGGCAACTCCTAAACCTTTCTGGTGTTTGCATTTGAAAAACACTGTCACAGCTCACAGTGCAATTTACTGGAGTAACTTCCTGAGCAGTTACTCCACCTACATCTCCCAGGGCTTCCACGGTGCCTCTTAACAGTTCATCACAGGGCACAGATGTTGGTCAGTTTTAATCCTCCTCACTAATTTTTAGGTTTTGTTTTCTCCTTGTAAAACCCAACACAGATGTAAGCAAGGCGGAGCAGGTCAGAGTCACTTCAGGCCATGCCAGCAGGTTCTGAGCTCCACCAGCCATTTTCTGACGGGGTTAGAGGAGGCAAAAGCTCAGCTGAGTGTGGGCAGAGGAAAAGGAAAAACAGATGGTTTTTGGGGCATGCAAGAGCCTTTTTTTTTTTCTCAAGGGCACAGCCTTTGAGCCTCCCAGACGGGTAATTCTTGTTTATACACCCACAGAAAGTGACGGT
Organism: Chloebia gouldiae; assembly: GCA_003676055.1. Taxonomy (NCBI): domain Eukaryota; kingdom Metazoa; phylum Chordata; class Aves; order Passeriformes; family Passeridae; genus Chloebia; species Chloebia gouldiae. Next base: position 430,022 of record QUSF01000066.1, on the reverse strand, counting down.
CCTGGTTTTGGACCTATTGGTGTGTCTTCCCAGACACGATGTGTTTGTTTTGTAGGTGGATGTCAGGGGCTGCATCACTCTTCTATTTAAATATTTATTTTTAGTTTAAAACCAGGACAAGTGTGAACGTGGGGAAGCTTGTTTGTAGGCAGGGATTCTGCTTTGGCTGGGTTGAAAGAGCTGATGGACTTCCAGAGCTGAAGGAAAAGCAGCTTTTGGGGCTGCATCCTCCCCACACACCTGGATTTACAGCAGAACAGCCGTGGGAGGATGAGTGGACACTGTCCAAGTCTTGCCCTTCTAAATGTCACAAGAACCTGCCTGTAGCCACCCCTTGGCCCACAGGCTGAGCTCTGGGATGGCCAGGCTGGAGCTGGGGCTGCAGAGGTCTCTTGTTCCTGATGTTTCCCAGCATTGGTCAGAACAGAGGAGTAGCACCACACTATTGCCTGATAGTGGGGAGAAATAAACTTGATTCCAAAAACTGGCACAGCTTTCTAGGCACAAGAGGTGGTGGCCATGGGAAACCACAATTCCCCTTCCTCCTCCCTTTGATATTTGGGCTTTTCAGCTTTTGTGCAAGAGAGGCTGGATGTGAGGTAGGGGATCTGCTTTTCTTGGCTCTCCCAGGCTGAATGTTAATGATCTCTGATTTTCTTCCTGACTTTTCCAGAAAATCTCTCGTTTTACTCTCTGATGGTCAAACATGTCGGGCCTTGATACTCCTGCTCCACAGCTTACTGGAGGACAGCATGACATCCATTGTGAGACTGCTCTTTTCACTTGCAGCTTGGGAGAGGGGATCTCCAGGCTCAGGTTCTTGCTGTTTAAGCTCCCAAACCCTTTCTTTGCCTTCCATTCACCTTGCTAGGGCAATTCTCCAGCTTCCATATTGATCTTCACTACATCAGATCAAATAATTCCTGTTGGGGTTGAGACCCCCATGCCCACATCAGCTGCATGCATGTGGCGTCTTATTTATTATTTTTTTTTCTGTAGACCCTGAAATACCTTTTTTCATTTTGAGGAAGTTTAAGCTTTCTTGTTCCAGTTGAGAACTGTTCAAAAATAGACTCCCAGGTGGAATTGGTTCTTCTAAGGTAAATGTGTGTCAGTGTTACCAGGGTTATTCTGTGACAGGGTTTTCTATGCCATTGCTGAAGGTCTTAGTTAATTAGATGATTAGTCTGCTGGTCAAGTATCTATCTGCAAATAAAAAATAGCAGTTGAATGTAGCTGCCTGAAATACTGCTGCTGGAATCAGTCTGTGGCACAGAACAGGAGGGCTTCTTATTTAATTAAAATCAGGAACATACTGTACTGTACTCTCCAAGGGTCAAGGAACAAAAGGGACGTACACATAATAAGTAGCAAACTGTCCTTTCAAACCCCTTGAGCTCAGCCCAGGGGAGCTGTATTTAAAGTAACATTTTCAAGATAACATTTATGATTTTTCTTCTGTCCTTTTTTCCCCCCATTTTTTTTTTCTCCATGCTGCAATGTGGACTATCGAAGCTGAAAGCATCCTGTGACTTAATTTTGTTCTTACCTGTTCTTACTCTTGGATTCACAGTTGTCATCAGGACTGCTTGGATGCCAAAAATCCGTGTGTGGGTGCTCAGTGGCTGGGTTGGGCTTGCTGGGGTCCTTTCCCAGGAGCCAGCCCTGCCTGCAGCCCCAGGAAAAGGCTGGATTGAACAAGGGGCTGAGCTACCATTCCAATTGTGAGACTGGGAGTTACTGGGAACCCTTTGTGGAGGGCAAAGCACTGAGCTTTGTGGCCCAGTGCTTCAAAGGAGGAACATCTACATGTTTTATTTGAGTTGTTCTGTGCTTGCCTGAGAGCTGCCAGCAGCCTGACGAGCTCTCCTGTGTTTGTTCCCGCAGGACGTGGCGCTGTTGGAGTACCAGCATCATTCCAGGGATTTTGCTTCCCACCTCCCGCCAGGGTCTATCATGCAGCCGCAGCGGCGGAGGCCGTCCCTGCTCTCCGAGTTCCAGCCGGGCAATGAAAGGTATTGGCTCCCTGCCTGCACCGAACAGGGCTTGGGGCAGGGCTGGGGTGGGAGCAGGGGGCACCCCAGCAGTGAGATGCTGTTTTTGGGTACTGACCACCAGTTCGGATTCCTTCTGCTAATGAAGCGGTGCCTTTGCCTTCTGGTTCCTTACCTTTGGTTGTCATGCGTTGTAAAGAAGTCTTGAAAACAACAAAAACCAGAAAAACAGAAAACACCCCGTCACTTCAGTGGAGCTTCGCGTGTCTGTGACTCGTGTTGGCTTCCTCAGCATAGGAAGTGAAGCCGTGTGGTTGGGTTTGGTCTGTGGCTCCAGGGAGGAGTGAGAAGAGCTCATTTCCTCCCCCATCTCCGCTTCCTCTGCTGCTGCTCTTCCTCCCCGCTTTCATTGTTTTTGTTTCTCTTTCTGCATTCCCCTCACAACTTTCTCTGAGCTGCTTTTTTTCCTCTCTGCTCCCTTCGTGCCTCTCCCTGTGTCCCTGTTTCCTGTCGTAGCCTCATGGGAGGCTGGCAGAGTTTTAAGTGCAGGTCAGGCAAGTGCTGTGGCTGGGAATGCTGTACATGCTTTAACCACAGGAGCTGATTTGTTTGAAGGACATCACTCTCACTCTCTGTTTCAGTGCAAAACTCTGCTCTCTCTCTCTCACAGTTTCTCTTCTGCATTTAGTGTTTAGTGGTTTGGGGAAAATAACTGGCCTGGAAGTGAAATAAGAGCCTGGCTACAGTAGATATATGCAAAACAATTATTTTAATACTTATTCCTTAGTCTAAGAACAAAACCAGTGCAGAGTCAGAGATGAATCTGTTTCTCTAAAATTATCACTGTTAGGGGAGAGGAGTAAGAGCTCAGGGTGCTGGATGCATAATAAATACAGACAGCATCCTCTTTTTCTGATAGGTTGGGTTCAGCTTGGTGCTGAGCAGAAAGAAACCTGTGAGAATTTGGAGGCAAAAAGTGGCTTCCAAAGTTCATTTTGCATCTGGACGTGCCCTTCTGGGTTATGCCTGTGGCACCTGCATGTACAGAGGGTTGTGCCACTTTTGATTCTTTGATAATTTATTGCAGCATGTTGCACTGCCTTGGCTCACTTCGATTTCTCAGTGTTTTGATTTCTTAGCACAGAGTAACACAGTTAAATTGGAATTGGGTCAGATTTAGCTAAATTTGGGGGAGATGGGTATAGAGGACCCAGCAACGTGCTCCTGCCTGTTTTTGTTTTTCACACTACTGATGGTTTCCAAAATGGAGAAGCAGTTCTGCTCTCCAGTAATATGCTGTTTAAAAAAATGCATCTTGGTTTTTCTGTATCACTAAAAAAATGCCCAAATGCAAACCTTGGTGTCTGCTGTACCACATGCCTGGTGTGGTGTGGTCACCCAGGCATCTTCCTTTGGCTTACAAGTGTTTCAAAGTCCCCAAACTTTATTTTTATGTTGACAATCACATGAATGTGGGTAAATGTTAATCAGAGTTGTCAGGGGATGTTACACATCCACATGCTTACCATGATACCTCATTTTCAACCTCAGTGGTGATATTTTGGCATGCTATAAAAACAAACTCTTTTAATAACTTATATTTCATCCCTTTTCCTTTTAACATCCAAAAAATAGTACTTCTGCAAAAATTATACTATGTAGTAATTACAGCTAAAAATAGTGCTTCACTTCAGTAGACATCTTGTGCCAGAATGCTGGGACACAGAATCATTGAAAAATTCTGAGGGCATCTGGGGATGCAGAAAGAGTAGGGGGGAGGGGTATTTGAAGAAATTGTAAAGAAATTTTCAATCCAATGTAATTAGTGAGGTGATTTTGATTGGGTACCATTGAGGTGGGGGAAGTGCTAGTCTGTTTTTTTCAGAGCCAATTGCTGTTTCTCTACATCTTTAAGCTCTGCACTTAAAAATCCATTCTCTGGGGGCTTTGCTGGTTGATCTTAGTGGTCTGAAGAGCTGCTGTAACACAGTTCCTGCTGTGTTGAAAGAGGAGCCTTTGAGTGGTGGTCGCTCACCTGAGGGTCCAGGGCCAAGACCCTGCAGCAGGTTGGGTTGGTCATTGGTGCCCTCCCCAAAAAATATCTGTGGCTCTTCCTGGTGCAGAGCAGAGCCTGGATGAGGAGGATGGTGATGGCAGCCATGGCTGCAGCTGAGTCCCCTTGGCAGGCTCAGTGCCTTGGCTGTGTTCCTGGGCTGGGATTGATGGTTTGGAGCAGAGGCAGCTGGCTCTCAGCATGAGGGGCTGGGAGGAGGGAGACCAAGGCAAACAACATCCACAACACGGCACAGGGGTGAGCAGAGGGAAGCACAGGGCTGTGCTGTGTCTGAGAGGAAGAGCCTCGCTGTGTTCCCCGCCTGACAGCCCGGCTGGCACTCGGGGATGCTGGGCACATGGCACTGCTCCCCTTGGAGCAAGTGGCAGCAGAGGGGAGCCCTTCCAACCCCCGCTGCTTCGGGAGTTCAGAGGAAGCAGCCTGTCTGCTCTCGGTCGTGGAGGCTGAAGCGCTTCCAGGATCTGCTCCTTAAGGATATCAGCTTGCAAGTGTGGTGCAAGTGGGATGTGGCAGGCTGACAACGCTGGAGGCTGAGCCCCGTGTGCATTCCCAGGTGGGCATCCCTGGGATGTGCCTTGCACTCATGCAGGGCACTGCCTGCAGCTGCAGGGGGCTGCAGCCGTCGTGGTCCCAGTTCCTCTGAGCCCACCTGCCTGGTGAGGGGCTGCTGGTTGCCCTCCTGTCCTGGAAACTGCAGGGATTCACTTTACTCCATGTGCTCATTTTGGGGTGTAATCCCCTATTTTTGTTTTACCTTCCCTTTGGACAGATCTCTCAAGCCTCTGCAGGTTGTCTTTACGTGGCATTGGGGGCTTGACCCTGGGGATGCTCAAAATCCCACAGAAATCATTTGGGCTTGTTTGGAGGGTCTTCCTAGAGCTGTGCATGTTTTCAGTCTCTCCTGGCTGCAGTTTTGCTGTGGGCACCAGGATGGTGGTTACTTGTGATTCAGTGGAAAGGAAACGAGAGGTGAAGCACAATGGGCACAATGTGTTAAGGATTAATCAAGTGTTGTTGGCAAAAAGAGTGGTAACTTGCTGGAAGGAATGGAATGCTGAGATGGCCTCACATTTTGGGGCTTCCTGAGCAAGAAGCTTGTTGGGAAGTTGCAAACTGCCCTTCTTTTAATCAGAATTAAAAGTTGTCATCACCCCTTGGTGGCTGGGCAAAGAATTGAACTCCCTGTGCAGCAGTTCTGGCTGGAAGAAGGAAGGAAAACCTGAACCACTCTGAATCTCTTGCTGCAGGGAAAATTGGCTCTGCCTGTCTTTGCAGGGATGTGCTGCTTTCTGTGATGGTTTTTTTGGTAGCAGGCTTTTTCTTGGAAGGATCCACAGACTTCCCCTTAGCTTGTTCAGTTGGCTGTGCCAACTGGTCTGCAGGAGTGAAGAGAAGTATTTCAGGATCTGCTGTTGGTACAAGTTGTACCATGAATACTTGCAGTGGAATGTCCTGGCAAGGTGACAAGGATTAGGGCTTTTTTCCCTCTTCTATATATATTTTGGTCCTCAGAAGAAGTGAGAAAAACTGGGTTGAGTGTTAAATGGCAGGTGACAGAGGGTGAGGGATCTGAAAAATGAAGGAACTGGATTTTTCTAGCTTTTCATATGTGTTAAGATTTTAGAGCAAGGTTCCATGTTAATGCAGGAATGCTGGGGTGGATACTTCGCTTCTCTGGCAGAAAATGTGGCTGTAAATAAATGGAATAAATGGTATGTGTTTTAACACAGTATATTCCACCTTTATCCAGAATGAGTCACTATTTTCATAGATTATTTTCCCAGTTCAGGAGACCCATGCTCCTCTTTCAGAGCCGTTCTGCTTAGCAGGCACAAGGAAGCTGAAGAGCTTGCCCAGTGTCCATCTGTGGGGGACATTTAGGATACATTAAACAGCTGCTGAGTTTCTGCAGCCATCTGAGGTAGCCAAGTGCAGCGGGGCACATGGAGAGCAGGCTGGATCACTGTGCCTCTTGTTGGGATTAATCCTGCTGGCCCAGGAGCCCAGGCAGGGGTGGGGAGCTGGGGCAGTGTGCGTGGGGCTGGAAATCACACACGGCTCTCAAGCTTCATCTGTGCTGGGCCAAATGGCACCAGCTGCTCCCAAGGTAACAGCACGACCAATTTGGTTTTATTTATGGTTTTTAATTAAGTTTCCGTTTTTAAAGGTGATCCTTTTCTCAGGAGTGAGCGGCGGTGCGGCTGAAATCCCCACAGCCATATATCTGTGTCTCTCACACTGGAAATGATGTACCAGGAGCTGCAGTTTTTTCTTCCCCAGAATTGAACACAGGAAAACAACATCTGGAGAGGGCAGATGCTGGTGTGGAGGCACCTGGGGACAAGCCTTACCTTGCAAGCTTTGGTGTGAGCTGCATGGCATGTCCACGGATGGACATGGAGGATGACCAAGGGCATGGGATGTCTCTGAAGCCATTGGTTCAGGATGTTCCAACCACCCAGGACTGCTAAGAGGGCTTTACTGGCAGGCTGCAATTTTGGATGCCTGGAGAAAGCGTGTGGGGGACCTTGTGGAGAGAAAGACAAATCATCCTTCTCTTCCTCTTGAGCGAGGCAGTGCCATTGTGTTAAAGCTTCTGCTGGTCCTGTCCATGAATAATTCAGGCTCTGTGTATGGGGATCTTCAATATGCAAGTTTTAAATAAAGCAGCTGCTCTTATCTAAATTGCAGTTGGCTTGGAAGAAGGTGGCTTAGGGGTTTTGCAGGGCAGCTGAGCCACTGCTCCCTGCCCTTGTGTGGGAATGCACAGCCCCAGCATCCTGAGGATGCACGTGGGTGCTTGGTCAGAGCTCCTGAGGACCTGGGAGTCCTTCAGCTGGGCCACATGATGAGCTGAGCATCCTGCTCCAGGCTGTCCCACACCTCTGGCTTGGGAAGACTCCGTCCTGCTGCTGGCAGACTCTGCTGAGGGTGTGGGAGCAGCTCCATCTTCCCGCCCAGACATGCAGCTCTTCCCATCCTACATGACAAAGGGAATATATCAGCTGGCCCTGGACATGTTTCTGTAGGTGCCTGGTGGCAGGTTTGCTCCTACAAAGCCTCCAGTTTCTCTCTTTAACAGGTCCCAGTTTGCCCAGTCTCACACTCTGGCTCTCATTAGCTGTAAAGGGGTTATTGAAACCTCTGACAAATCTTAGCATTGGCTATAAATAATTCACTTCAACACCAGTGGTTTTCTATATTACTATTTCTCAAAAGCATTTTATTGTCTGTCTGTACCTGTGGGGGTTGGATACTCTTCTTAGATTTTTTTTTTTTTTTTTTTTGTGTAGACAATTTCCCAGCAAACCATCTCAGCTGGAGGAAATAAGCAGCCTCAGCAAGGCCATCGTTTGTCTTGGTTCTGGTTCCAGGAGACGCTGAGAATCAGTTTTCCAGCCTGGTTATGTTGTTTGGCCCCATGGTGTAGGGAACAGCCTGAAGTGTGCTCTTGCTGGAAGTTAGTGAGAGCTGGTTTGGATCGCTGCTGATGTTTTGAGCCCTCGGTGCAGGAGGCTTCAGGAAGTCAAGCTGTGTTTGCTGGATGTTGCAGAATGGCCATCATTGCTCCTGCAGCCACCTTGTGCTGCTCTGCTGAGGGAGAAATGGGAAGGTCTGAAGAGCCAGGGGAGGGTTTGTGCTGCTCTGAGGAGCCAGACAGTGGGTTATTGGGGAGGGAGAGTCTTTGGCCGCCTGAAAAGTTTGTGCTTGCCCATTTCCCAGTGATTTGGCTTCAGGAAAACACAAGTTACATCCCTCATGCTAAGATCTCATCACAACTGCTCTTACAAGTCCCAACCAAGGGCAGCTCAGGATATCCCATCTGATCCTCTCTCCCCAGCTCTCAGCTTAATGACTGGACTCAAAGGTTTTAGAGGTCTTTTCCAGCCTTAAGGATTCTTTGATTCCTCGATACCCAGCTACTGGACGACCTGTGTTTTCAGCCCATGTTGTACACTTGCTGGGGCAAGCTGCAGATACTCCACACTGCTGTAGGATTTTATCTGCTCCTGCCCTCCCTCCACCCTCTGTGAGTCTGCTGAGGAATCTGCCCCGGTGAATGAGTAACACAGCTCTGCAGCTGGGAGGGTGCGATTCGTTTGTCGGGTTGGTAATAAACCAAAGGTCTCATCTTGGGTTACCTTGCTCTTCTGGACCTGGATCTACCCCGAGCAGAGATGTGTGGGTTGGAATTCGGGCAAACCCTGGGCACCCAGCCTTGTGTGTCAGCACATCTCAGGCTGCTCTGCTTCTCTGAAGTATTCAGTGTTTGTGGTGAGGGACTCAGCTGAAGACTAACCTGTCCCGCTTCATAATTAATGCTGGCATTTGCTTTGCTTCATTTAATTATGCACAACTCACATGCAATTAAAAACACTCTTTCCCTTCAGCAAAGTAGGAATCTCTGGAATAAACCAGATGAGTGGGAACTGTTTGGAAAATGCAGCAAACCCCAAACTCGGTGTAAGAGGAGGGCTTTTCAGGCAGAGTTGTTTTTTACTGACAGCTGCGTTGTCGCTGTATAAAAGTCTGTTGTAAAGAGCTTGCTGCAGGTGGGGATGTGAAGAGTGAAAGGTGTGAAGGCTTCAAGCAAAAGCATTTGTGTTTGCAGCCAGGACAGGCTGAGCGGGTTGTGTTGGGCAAAGTAATCTCGGGAGCGGCTGGAAATTCCAGTGGATAAAGTTAATAGCTGTTCCAGTGGATGTGGAAATGGAAATAAAATAGCACCTTATAACATTGCAGCTGCTTTCCCTGGCGTGGCCCCTGCCTCGCTGTGAGTAACCGCCTTTGTAAAGCTCAGTGGTGCTCTTATCTTCAGAATCCTGTTTTTTTTTTTTTTTTTCTGAGTGGAGCAGTTGTGTCCTGACAACTGCAAAGGTCTTGGAGCCATCCTTTGTCAATTAGCAGCTTCTTGGTAATATGGCCTTAAAAAGGGGGAAGAAGAGAAAATAAATACATCTGATTTTTAATTGCCTCAGTAGAGCAGGGCCTTGGGTGTTGGAATATTTTAGCACCTGCCCAGCTCAACAGTTGCTTATTGTTCTGGGTTTTACAGCAGAGCCTGAAATGCTGGCATGCAGCTGTGGGCAGGCAGGGATTGCATGAAGGGCTGGGACCAGACAGCAGGAAACCTGAGAGGTGCCAGGAGAGATTTCTGGGCTTGCTGAGAAAAGCTGAGGATCCTTCAGCACAGAAGTGTTTGCAGGTGAAGCAGGCTGTGCTTCCATTGCAGGTTTCAGGGCTCTTCAGCTGTGGAAGGTTTGCTGTGTGAGCTGTACATTCTGTCTGGGATGTTGGAGCACCAGAGGCAGTGCTGGAGCCTCCCCGTTCTCCTGTCCCCTTTTTGCCAAGGAGGAGGAAGAGGATGAGCCAGATTCTGTTTCTGTGTGTCAGCAGCAAAGCCAAACCCACGGCAGCAGAACTTGGCATTCATGTGCTTTGTGCCTGCTGTTGATGTTTAATTAAAAAACAACACTCCCAGTTTTGTCTCGATTCCCTGGGGCTGGGTTAAGGTGTCCATGCTGCTGCAGGGGAGGGCACAGGGCAGTGCTCAGGGTGGCAGCCCTGAGAGTGTGGATTCCTGCAAAATCCTCCCTGGATGTGAGCCAGAGCCATTACAGCTTCAGGGCACTCTGGATCCTTCCATTTGTGCCATCTTCTCTGAGATTTTTAATGTCAGCAGTTGCAGTTTGTGGGTGGGGGGCAAACCATGAATAAAACCCCCTGTCTTCTATGTTTGCTCTTTCTCCCTCCTCTTCAAGCAGCTCCAAAGGTTGTTAAGTTTGTTAGTGTTTGGTAACTAGGGAAGACACTTTACCACCAGCTCAGAAGAATTGCAACAATCTTGTTTAAAGGGAAAAGAAAAAAAAAACAAACATGTTTTTTCACAAGCTTTGAATCTCCTGTGCTTAATTTTAAGGGACACTTCTGCCTGAAGTGTTAAAAATACACCCTTGGAACTGCTGCACCAAAGCTGATCCTAGGGCATAGTAAAAGGTTTAATGTATTTTTGTAGGATCCCTTTACAATTCCCACAAGAGAATCCTGCTGAGGAAAACAGCAGTACAAAAAAAGTTTGTTTTCAAAAAAGCAAAACGAAGCCCACTCTCCAGGCCTTACCAGCTGCATCATATTTAACAGGTAAAAGGTGTTTGAGCTCGATGTGACTCGTTGGTGCAGTTGCTATCACTGGATAATGTGCATTTACAGCTTGCCAGCTCTGTGTCAGAGACATGCAACTACATGTGGCTGGTTTCTTTCCTCCCCCATCCTGGAAAAATAAATCCCTTCTGTCTAGCCACAGAGGAGTAGGCATTTTTTCCCCAACAATCTTTGGTATTCCTATAGAAGACACCAAATATAAACACCGAGGCAGGTACCTTTGATTAAATAAGCCAAACATGGCAGAGTGGGGGGCTGTGCCTGGTCTTGGAGGCAGGGGAGGATTTATGGGGTAGATTTGAGGATTTGGCAAGCTTTACCTTTTTCTGACCAGCCCAACCCGTGTGTCATGTTAGGGAAGGCTCAGACCTGCAGCCTTACTCACTTTGTCCCGGTGTGGGGACAGCCACCCACTGCACTGGTGGCACAGGAGATGGCAGCAGGGCTTTCCAGGTGAGGAGGGGGACAGCAGGGTGGCCCCTTGGGCTTGGAGGGTGCTGGTGGTCCTGCTCCAGGACATGCACCCTGCCCAGCAGCCAAGCTCTGGGGCTGTGCCTTTGCTCTGCAGGGACCCAAAGAGATGTTTGAGTGCAGGGCCACCTGGCCTCCCCACGTGGATCCTTGTGGAAAACGGAGCCCTCTCCTCCTCGAGTGGTCTGCAGGGGAGGAGCAGAGGTAGTTTCTTTTCTAAAGACTCCTTTCCTTTTGCCCCCAGATCTCAGGAGCTGCACCTGAGAGCCGAGGGCCATTCCTACCTCTCTGACCTGACCAAGCCGTCGGAGTTGGAGTTCATTGAAAGCAAGAGGCCACGCCTGGAGCTGCTGCAGGACCCCCTGATGCGGCACTCGCCTCTCCTGAACCAGGGCCAGCAGGGGGGCACGGAGGAGCTCTCAAAGGTAAGGGGCTGGGGGCTGTGCCACCAGCTGGATGTGGGGTTTACATTTTGGGCTTGTTGGAGCCGCCTTTGAGTCTCTGAGCTGCTGCTGAGTTCAGTGTATGTCGTGGTTCCCAATGCATCAGGCACTGCTTGGAGGTACTGGATGGTTTTCCCTGAGGTGGGGTGAGCACTTTGCTCATATCAGCTTTCCCCATAACTGTTACAGTGATGGGCTTTTTTCACTGGGCTGTCAGATGCACCAGAACAATTTGGAAGCTCCTGTAGGCTTAATTAAGGATGGTCACGTCTGGCTTTTCTGGATACGCTGCCCTGATTTGATTTTTACTTGATGCTTCTCATTTGTCACATCTCTTTATTTAATATTGGTGTTTGAAGGGCTGGAATCGGTTTCTGGTGGTTCTTTAATATAATCTTCCCCAGGAAAGCCTCTCTTGTCCCAGTCTCATTTAACAAAGCAAATCTTTTACTTACAATTGTCCCCTCTGTGCATGGAATAAATGTTGCAAAGAGAAATCCCTTACTTGTGTGCCTGTTTAGATTTACTTTCATCTTCTCTTGAGGTAAATTGTATTTGATTTTACCTCCAGTTTGGGCGTGCTGCTGGTTGGCAGGAAAGTCTTGCTGGATAAATGTGCTGGGGGCTCTGATGCTAGTGCTGAGGGTTGGTGCAGCTGCAGTCTGAAAGTGGAGTGAAAGGGAAGTCACATTCACAGCCAGGAAGATGGGGATGGTTTGCTGTATCCCTGTGGGAGCTGATTGAAATAACACAAACAAGAAAGCTCTTCCTTGGGAGTGCTGGGATATTCAGACATTTCTTATCCATACAATACTGGTGGTCCCTCTGACCTCTCTTTGGTGGAAGTATCTTTAACGCTGGAGTAGTTCAGACACCAGAGGAGGCCTGAAAGCTTTGAAACATCCTCAGGGGATGTTGTTTGAGTAGCTGATGCACTTTTGTCCACCAGACAAAAACGAGACTTCTCCAAAGATATGAGGAAACCAGGATGACTCTTCTGTCTTCACATTATTCTCACCAGCAGTTTTGTTCTGCCTCTCACCAGAAAACCATAGATTGTCTCAACTATTTGTTTCTAATAGGCAGAGCTGCTCTTGAGGAATTAGTTCATTAGTTTAGGGGCTGCATTTGCTTCTCGGTCTCTGACACATTTCCAGGAAGTACATGCATTTTATGGGGCTTAAAATATATTTTAATGAAAGAGAGAGAGAGCTGAGATGCAATTCAGCAAGACAAGATTATGCTTTTAGTGGAGCCATTTGTAATTTTAGAGTCTGGAAGGAAGAAGAAAATGTGATGTCCTTGACTGGTGAGAGCCTGAGTGGAGCAGGGATTAGTTGCTCTAAACTAGCAGGAGCTGCTTCCAGAGTGGGTTTGATGGAGCTCACTGCATGACTGGATCATCTCAACGCTGTTCAAGTGGCTGGGAACAGAAGGCAGGTCTGGGACACAGGGTACATCAGCCTTTGCAGCTTGGGAAGGTGGGTTAATAGCAGCCTTTTGCTGTTAGTCCTGAGCAGTTGTCCTCAGACTAGTCTATAAAGTGCTGGTGGTGGGCATGAAGGTGGTGGAAAGCTCCTGAAGCCAATGTGTGCATTGCTCTGAGCCTCAGCATGTTGGAGGAGCTGCTCTGGCTGTGGCTCCAGGGGAAATGCAAAGAGCTGAGGCTGCCCTTTGGGCACATCTGGGCTGTGGACACAGCTAGAACTTCTTCCTGCACCCACACTAAGCCAGCCACAGCTGAATTCAGCCCTGGGCTCTGAGCTCAGTGCCTAGGACAGATGATAAAAACCTTCCTGGGAGATGTGTATCCCGGGGCAGTGGCACACACACGGAGGCAGGACATGTGTCCCAGTGACCAGAGCTGGAGAGAGATATTTGCTGTTCTGTCTGTGCCGCTGACTCAGTGTCTGATGAAGTCACTCAATACTTTATCTAGGGCAGCTCTGGCAGCCGGGAGAGATGCACCACGTGAGCCCAGGATTGCTAAACACACTGCTGGTTGTTTAGACAGAGTATCCCAGGAGCTGTTCCCCTACCCGTTACCCCATTCCTGTTGCAGTCACTGCCTGGGGAGGAGCTCGATTTACTCACTGGGGTAATAGTGCTAGGACTGGTCTTCATGGGGATTTTGCAGACTGAGCTCACTTTTGCACAGTAAGAGCTCCACAAAGCCCTCAATAAAAAGGGTAGGGGTTTGGTTACACGCTCTGGGCGCCAGCCTGGCTGTCCCAGGGGGTGTAGATGTAATGGATGTTGCTCTCAGGCAGTGGATATGTTCTGGTTTCTCCTGGTTTCAGAGCAGCCCTTGAGCTGAGATGCAGAATCAGGTCTGTGATAGGATATAAGTTTAGCACCTCCCTGATAACCATTGATAACTGGATTTACCAACCTTCAGCCCAGGGGAGAGAAGTCAGCACCATTCCTGCACGTTTCCAAGGTCTTTGTTTAGACCCATAATCCATGCTTTGAACACAGAAGGAACAATTGATGGGGCAACTGCTGGTAACAGGCTCAGAGTTTTTCCTCCCCTTAAGAGAAATGGATTTCTCATGTCTTTTATTCCTCATCTATCTCTCCCAAACTGGAGGAGAGCTGGGTGCCTTAAGCCCTGTTCAGTATCACTGCAGCCTCACTCTAGGCAAGGCTCTAAGGAGAAGCTCTTGGATCAGTGCATTTTCCCTGCAGGAAACAGACACACTTTTGGGCAGCGTGCCTTTCGAAAGCAGCAGCTTTCAGCTAAATCTCACTTGGACAAGTAAAAGATATTACCTTTGCTTATGAACCTCACATTGCTCATATCCTCAAACACTGGTGTTTCTTTTAAGCCAGAGGCAGAAGGTTGTTTTCTTGCCTGTTTTACCCCACTTCAACATCTATTTCCCTGCTGTTGTGTGTTGTGTTGCTTCAGTGCTGTAGTCCTGCTGCTGGATGGCCTGGAGGGCTCTGGGAGAAATGAAACCTTCCCATGCCCTCTGTGCCAGCTGGGGCTGCTGCTTTTCCCCAGGAAGGCTCTCCCTTTATCTGGCTGACAGTAAGCAGACCAACTAAAGCTGGGCTGTTTTTTCAGTCACTGCAAGCCTGGATGTGGGATTCACTGGAAAAGCTGCTATGATGTGGCCTTGCCAGGTGTGATCTTGGCAGAGAGGCAGGAGCTGGTTCCCAGGACCCTCAATGGCTTCTGCTTTCTTTCCAGTAAAATCATGGACCTCCCTCATGTAAGAGCAGCCAGGAGTGAAGCAGACAGCCCCAGAGCAGGCCAGTGGTGGTGTGCACAATCCCTGTCCCTGCACACACAGGTGCCTCACAGGGATGGTGAGCATGGCACATCTGGTCAGTCAGTGCCTGCTCTACCCTCTCCAGAGCTGGAGCTTCATCCTGCCTCTCCCCTGCCATCTCTTCTTATTCCTGTTATGCTTTCACTGTTCTTCCCATTTTTAAGGCTGCTCTCCTGCCACATGTGTGGTTTGTTGCTCCTTCCTATAGGATGTGAGTCAGTTGTGATCTGCATTTAGTCCCCTTGCAAGTCCCCCAGCTGGCTGCACTTACGAGTGGCCTATTGCTCCAACAGGAATTCACTGACAGGGAGCCATGTAATCCCATGGGAATGGGGCTGGGTGGAGGCTTAGGAAACCTGAACCTTGCTGCCATCTGCCCTGGCAGGCTGCTGGTCACTGGGTAAGTCTCTTCCCCTTTCCCTGTCTCAGATTTCCCCATCTGTACAGGGACAATGCCACTTCCCTCTTTTGTAAAATAATTAACAACTGTGGATGGAAAAAGGCAATTAGGAAGCCATGTGTTGTTAAGAATTGGACTGTGCTTTACATTGTGCAAAGGTTTTAATTTCTTCCCTTTCTGCGTGAGCTTTTTTGTTTTGTTACGGACTGAAAAATGGAATAAGAAAAGTATGTGTGTGGGGGGGTAATCTTGGAAAAGAAAGCACTAAGGTCAGGAAATAGGTATGGCAAAACAGAAATTAGGGCAGAGGATATTTTGCTTTCATGCATATCAATGCAGCTTTAAAAGCAATTAATTGAAAAAGGAGGAATTAACACATTTGAAATGCCTTTTTAATGATGCACTGAAGCCAGCAGCGTGCATGCCAAATTTCACACTGGCTTGCCCGTTCCAGAGCCCAATTTACAATGAACTCCTGGAAGACAGGCTGTGGGATGGAAAAGGCTCTTGGCCAGCCTGCTCACTCCTGCCCTGGCCGCAGGCTGGCAGGGCACCAAGGACAGCAGAAAAGCCTTTCGGGAGCTCGGCTTCTTCCTCGCTGCACTGGCCGGTGCCTTGGCAGCGCTGCTCCATCCCCTGACCAATGCACCAGGGGAGAGCAGCAGGAGGCTCAGGTGTCTCTGGCAGCAGGGTTTGCCCTGCTGCGGGCTGGAGGAGCAGCGCCACGGCTCCCAGCACAGAGAGCTGGGCTGGCTGCTAAATCACCAGTTGCGTTTCTGCTCCGTGGCTTTGTTATGGGAACATTGATCTGTTGCTGGGATTAACCTCTCAGAGTTTCCAGTGGGCTGGTCTCGCGGTTATTAATGAAACTGGCTGGAACTTGTGTTGACCTTGGCAGAGGCCCCAGTTGGCTTGGAGGTAACTGGCAAAAGCATAATCTCTAATTGAGTAATCCAGGGCTGGGGGAAGGGAGCGGAGGGGGAGGACACGCAGCGGCGCTTTGAGCCGGGCGCGCTGCGGCGCTCCGAGGGATGCGTGGGAGTGCAGGGCTCAGCCGAGGGAATCGGCAGGCACAGCCCGGCAGCAGCTCGGTTCCGGCACCCCAGGCTCCCTCCTGTAGGAAACAGCCCGGAATTCCAGCGCCTCCCGGTGATTTATGGCTGTGGAACAATAGCGCAGAGGGGCTGGAGGATGGAACAAGCTGTGAGCGTCGGCCGTCCCTGCATGTGTGTCCTCCCATAGCCTCCGAGTTTGCAGCGGGGATCGCTCTGGGCTCTCCCTTCCCCACGGGAGGTTGTTTTTCACTCCAGCACAAGAGCTCCGGGCTTGTTTCGTGGGCTTTTGTGGAATGTCTGCAAGCGGGGACTGAGAGACAGAGCGGGTCTGCTTTGCCCAGCCGTGCATCTCTGCTGGGAGAGGGGGAGATGCTCCCTTGGCCAGCTGTGCCCACATCTGGCTGCCAGCAGGCCCTGCAGGACACCCAGGCAGAGGGATCCTGTGGAGCTGTGGTAGCACCGATGCACAGAGGACACACCAATGCTGCCAGCACCCTTTTGCTCCATCCCAGTTATCCAGAACCCAAGTGAGATGCAGAGACCTGTGCCAGTGCCTGGCTTGACCAGCCCAGTGGGAAATGAAATTCCTCAAACACTCTGCCATGAGAAGAACTTCTTGTCCTGAGGACTGTGGGGTTCTCCACACGCTGTGTGGCCTCCCCACTGCTTCTGGGAGGAGTGGACTTCTGTAGAAGTAGCTCTAACCTCAGATCTGAGCTGTGAAATGAAACAATTTCAGCGGGCACAAACACACCTACGTCTTTCCTGCTTTTGTCCTCCTTCCCCTGCAGAGCACAGCAGTTCTTGTTAACTCTCCTTGCAGCTGGGCTCTCCCTCTGAAGCTGAGCCAGTGAAGTGGGCGCCCATCAGGCGTGAGTGGCGTGGGGTTGTTGAGTCCAGCAGCTCGAGTGGAGCTGGGGTTGTGGCGTCAGGAGGATCCTCCTGTGACGTGTTTGACACCCACCCATCTGCTATGTGCTTGCTCACACTTTGCCTTGTGCCTGATAAAAATCTGGTTGCAAAAAAAAAACCCCTGTTTGGTGGGGTGGGGAATTTACGTTAGGGGAGCAATGATTCAAAGTTATTTCTGGGAAGATGAGGGACGTGTTGGCATTCTCTGTCATTCCAAGCATATTTAAAAGCTGAAATATTTGCGTTGTTCACGTTGCCACAGCACAAACACTTCTGGCTGGATTTCCCCCCCTGCTTTCCTCCCTGCTCCAAAGATAATTTCCAGATCATGGGAGAATGGGATGAGTGTCAGTGTGTCAAGACATGAACACACACCTTTAGGAGCATGTGCCTGTGGTGTGGCTCTCCTGGCATGCCTTGGCAGTCCATTCCATTGCCCACTGTGCCAGGATGGCTGCAGGGGCTGTCAGCAGCCTGTGCCATGCACCAGTGTGGACAGCAAGCCAGGGGAACAGCCTGAGGAGTGTTGTATCTGGAATCACTGTCCCATGCATGGATTTGTGCTGGTTTAATTTAAAAAACAAATGCTCTTGGGCATTGCATATTCCTTGTGAGATGTTTGGCTCCTCTATCTGGACCCGGGCTGAGGGGTAAAGGAAAGGAGCCACCGTGATTGCAAGACAACTGGTTTTATTCCATTTCTCAGCTGAAGCTCCTGTGGCCAAAGAACCGAATTATCGTCTGAGAGACTCGAGCATGGCAGGAAAAGCCCTCATGGGCTACAGAAATATTCCAGAGGCAGGATGTAAAAACCTTTGACCCTTCCCTGAGCTGCCTGCCGTGGTCCTCGAGCCACAGACAGCAGGGCAAAGGCTCAGTGCAGCTGGAAAACCAACAGGAGAACTGATGGTGCCTCAAGCAGAGGTTGTTTCACACTTCTTCAGCTCGTTTGTGGTGATCGACATCCCAAACAACCTTTTAAATTGCCTTTCAAGCCACAGCGGTGGGGAAGGATGGTGTGATAAGGCTGACTGCTTCTCGGGAACCTGCTTCATCATTTACATAATTGGACTTTTCTGTTCCACTCAGTCAATATTACAAGGCTCGCGCAGTGCGACATCTCACCTGATCTGCTGGAGGGAGAGAAAGTCCCCTGACTTTGTGTGCCTCACCCCTGTAATTGGAAGAAATATTTCTGGCTCCGTGCTTGCAGTAGACAGTGTGCTGAGCTGGGTGTGCTGTGTGCATTCAGGGAGACTTTTCTTCTCCATCTAGGAAGTGTTTGTACGTGCTGTATGTATCTATTTTATCTGATAGCAAGAATTCTAATGTGCCCTATTTTGTCCTGGAAATGCAGGAGAGAGGAGAGCTAGTTTGCTACTCTGTCAGTCCTCAGGTGGGACTTAGGAAATAGTGTTGGCATGGCAGGAACTGATGCTGGTCTCCAGAGCATGAGGATGGTGTAGGGTGAGGACAGCTGTACCCGTCACCATTTTTGGCTGTGCTCAACCGGTTGTGTTCATTTGTGTTAAAAAGAACCCCTCTCCTGGAATGAAAGTCAAGGCAAGAGTTTGGCCCTGGTAACAAGAAGGACATCCTAGCTGTTTTCCCCTGCCCCTTGCAGTCTCTTCCTGATCTGTTTTCTTCTTTTCCCTCATGTTCTGGGAGGGGGTGTGGGTGCTGCTGGCCAAGGAGCGTTCCTCCAGCTCCCACCAGATCCAGGCACACTCTGGGATGGGTTGTGTGGAATCTCTCCAGTTAGTGCAGGTGACCGAGCAGCAGGAGGTTGTTACCAATTTGCAAGCACACACGTCTCACAGATGAACTGCTCCTCCCTCCATGTTCAGCATCCCTGCATGTCCTTCCTACCCAAGGGTCTT
The DNA here is from genome assembly GCA_003676055.1 of Chloebia gouldiae. Taxonomy (NCBI): domain Eukaryota; kingdom Metazoa; phylum Chordata; class Aves; order Passeriformes; family Passeridae; genus Chloebia; species Chloebia gouldiae. The sequence continues at coordinate 411,353 of QUSF01000066.1, read as the reverse complement.
CCTGGGAGCAACTTGGGTGGCTTCTCCATGGATGTACAGCACTGAGCACATTTTTGGCCCTGTACTTCTCCATGGCAGGGAAGTGCAGCCCATCAGCAGTCCTGACTCGCACAACAAAAGGCAGTGAGTTGTGACACCCATCAGATTGATTCTGGGTGCTGTATTTTGAGGAGGAGGGTATTCCATGCTAATACCTTCCTTCCCAGCATGGGGTGGAAGCTGTGGAGGAGATGCAACAGCAATCAGTGGTGTTTGCCTGCTGCTGCTGGAGGGGATGGAGTGGGGGAGTGATCTCAGAGATGGATTTGGCAGAGATGAGGTGCTGCTCTTTGTGCCTGTGGTGGTGGAGCTGTAATAACATATTGAACATGGCAACAGCCCTTGCTAAAGCTCTGTGACTTCACGTTCGTGCTTCGTGGAGCTTCATCTCCTAACAACACCCTTAGCATCCATAACAAGAGAGGAACTGTCGAGTGCCAAAGGGCCTAGTTAAAATCACTTGCTGAGAACCTCCTTTCTTTTTGGACCTAAACTTGCTCTTTAAACAGAAAATCTCCTTGGCTGTGTTTTAGGCAGAGCACATTGAGGGTTTTTTGGCTCTGCAGCCCCGTGCTGCATGGGGGGGCCGGGGGCGATGGACGCTGGTGTGTGTCAGGAATGCTGGCTGCGTGCTCGGCAAGCAGAGAGGGGTTGTTTTAGGACAAGCTGACAGGCCCTTGGCTTGTTCTGCTGCTCTCGAAAAATGTAATTCTAATTCTTGGCACCTTTTTCCAGGAGGATAAGGAGCAAGAGCACAGTGGAGCCTGTTCCCTGTCCTTGGAAATGGGCTTTTACCCAGCGGCAGAGCTGGCTCATGTGTTCTGTCCTACCCCAGGTTTGGTGGAGCAAAACTAGGGGAAGAAGCAGTGTGGAATGAAATTACCTGAACCACCTCCTTTCAGTCCTGACTTCTGTCTAGTTACTCTTTGGTCATCTCAGTGCTCTGACAGAGCATTTTCTGCAGGTGCCAGCGTTCTGCCCAGGTTCTGCTTGCCTTCATCTGGCCTTAATCCTGCCCCTGGTGCCCTTTCCTGGGAGGAAGAAGCACACTGTCCTCTGGAGGTGCCAAGCAGGAGGGGAGGAGATGGGCAGTGATTGTGGTGTTTCCCAGTGCTCTGTTGCATCCTGAGGGATTCTCCCAGGCTGCAGAGCCCGTGGCATCCTGCTCCAGCACATGCCCACAGCAGATTTCTCTGCTGCCATGGCACTGTATCCCCTCCTCTGCCTGCACAATAATGCTTCTAGGCTTGACTTTGAGCAACCTGCTCTGGTCACTGCCCTAACAGGGTCTGATTTCTCTCCTGCTGTGCTGTTCCCTGAGGAGCAGCAGTGATCCTTTCAGCCTGCTGATCTCCACTTTGGACGCTGTTGTTCTCATGGCTGCTTAAAAAGGAACCATTGCCTCGTGCAGATCAAGCTGTCCCGCGTGGTTACGTGACCAAACCAAGCACAGGCTTTTATTTCAAGCTGGTTTTCAGGTCTGTGTTATTTTATCTCATGCCAGCCATCTCAGGTATGATGTAGAACAGATTGCCCCCAGCAGCTAATGTGTTTCTGCCTCGGCTGCAGACAGAGTGGCAGATGTAAACACAGGAACGCTGAAGGCTTTCAAACACTAAAATCTCCTAAAGAATAGGCAGGTATGTGTATATAAATATATATAATGCATTATATGAAAGGCTTTCAATATATTTGGAGAGAGATTTGTGAATTTGTATATGTATACTTTCTATAGGTTTTTAGGTAAATGAAAAGCCTGCATTTTTAATATATTTCTATATATACATACATATCTATATATTTATATATGCTGCCTCCTATTCTTGTAAGCTGTTTTTTTCAAAGGTTTCTTCCTTGTTCAGTGATTCTGCCTTCAGCTGCCACAAGGAGAAAGACTCCCAGTCTCGAGCAAAGCTAAATATTGATTTGAGTCAGTCTGGGTGCACTTGGAGACATCACTAGTGTTCATGAATGCAGCATAATCGCTGATTGGAGTGGGGAAATTTCATCATAAAGGCCCCAAAAGGGAGGTTTATTATTGCTTTCTTCCAAATGCCTGAATTTTATTAGCTTCAGTCATTCTTGGCAGGGCAGTGGAATGGGATTTTATAGTTAGCAAAGGAAAAGTAAACACAGTAATCATTTCACAGTCCTGTGACTGCCAAACCAAGATGGAAATTTCAGCCTTGGTGGGAAGCTGCTGCTTTGCTAACAGATAATAACAAATTCACTGTGGGTTTATTCTTGCTATGGGAGCTGAGATGTTCAGGTTTTTCTGTAATTCCCTGGTCTGGGGAAGCAGAGGTGCTTCATGGTGTTCTGCAGGAACAGGCTGGGAGAGGTTTGTGGTTGGAGCAGCTCCCACAGCCATTCACAGGTAGAAGTGGTGTTTCTGCTCTGGGCCTTTGGGAACTGCTCTGTCCCATGCTCTGGTTGGTATTTGGTTTTTCCATGGTCAGTCTTGCTCTGATGGCACAGCTGGGCGGTGCTGAAGGTGTGACACGTTTGAGACACCCTGATGCTCCCGACACCCTGAGCCCATCTCTGCTGCTGAATATGGGCAGGGTTATTATGGCATAAAAAAATCTCCACATAAACCCAAAACTCTCACTTAAGGTTTATGTTGCTTGTTTTCCTGGGCTTGTTGAGGTGCAGGGCTTGGCTGCCAGCTGAGATCTGGAGCAGCAGATCCTGCTGTGCTTCCTGGTGTTGGGGGATGCTGTTTCCTCCCCCTGCCTTGCCCTGCTGCACTGGCTGGGGATGGTGGGAATGGCCAGCACCGTCCCTGCTCAGGATGCCACCTCCTGATGGAAAACCAGGCGGAGCAGCGAAGGAAATGGCTCCTCAAACAAGCAGCAAATGTCGAGGCAGCCCCTTCCACGTGTCTGCACAATTATTAGAACAATAAAGCATTGAGCACAGCCGGCTCTGATGGATGGTGCAGCTGACGGGTCCGTGCACCACCCGTGCTCCTGTCAGCACCGAGCCAGCGGGGTGCTGGCCGGGCTGGGGCTGTGTCCCGTGTCCTGAGGCGCTACCAGAGCTGCTTGGAGGGTGTTTGGGACGGTCACTGGATGTGCTTTGTGCAGCCTTGGGGACTGCTGGTGGATTCCTCAGGCGGAGGTGTTGTCCCCGCTGTGTCCCTCATGGTTTTTACAGCTGAGAGGAATTTGATGTCCTGCTTGGTAGAGCTGAGAGCACAGGCAGAGTGAAGCTGAAGACATTGGAGCGAGGAGGTGGCGACGTGCAGCTGGCAGGCGCAGCTCGCTGGGTTCCGTTAGGAGCAGTTACTTCAGTTTGGGGAGCTGACACAGTTGGAGCAGGAGCTGCTGGGACTGAACATCATCCAGGACATCATCCTGGGACTCCTCATCCTGTGCTGCATGTGCTGTGAGTCTTAGGAGAGTTGTTGGGAACCTTGGCTTGGTGCAATGGCTCTTGCACGCAAGAGGAGGTCTGGGTTGTCTAGCAGCACACCTCAGCTGCCGCTCAAACTATTTTAGATCTTGTTTGCATTTCCTTTTTCCATCAGTCAGTCTCCTCCTCAGTAGGCAGCTCGGTCTCTGGGATTTGGGGAAAATAATTTTGGGTGATGGTTGTGAAGAGAGGGAGTGTGAGCTGGCTTTTTAAGCGTATCTCACTTGCAGCAGTAGTGGTTAAATAGAGCTGTCTTCAGTCATTCCCTTGCCTCCCCTCTAAATTTGATTCCCCTTCAAGCCGACTTCCCAATATTGATGTTGTGTGCCATCCTGATTAACTCCCAGGCAAACGGCTGCTTCGCAGGGCTGCCCTGTGTGCATCCCGCTGGGATGTGTGTGGCTGAGGAGTCCCTGCTCCTCCTCGGCCTCCTGCCTCCTCCCTGGCAATAGGAGGAAATTCAAATGTTTCTGAAGAGCAACATTTCCATTTCAAAAGCTGTTCGTTCAAGTGCGTCTGGAGTGGGATTTCTCTCCCCCACTCCTCTCTGAATGGGAGCTTTAGAAGTCTCATTTCCTCTGCTTGATAACACCAGGCTGAGAAGGGCTTTTGTCTTTTCATTTCCCCTCAATTTTTTATTTTTAAATCAGTGAGGTTTGGAGAAGCTGTGGTGGATTTTCCCTCCTCCCCCCATCTTTGCCCATGTGCTGGAGGATGCACCTGGCATCACCCAGTGAATGAGCTGGAGCTTCCTGGGGCACAGCCCACCTGGGAGAGGAGGAGGAGGAGGAGGTTTGCTGCCATGTCCATGCTGTGGAGCTCCTGGGAGCAGAGGAGGAGGAGGTTTGCTGCCACATCCATGCTGTGGAGCTCTGTGCTGCCCTTCCCAGCCATCCAAATGGGGCTCTGGTGTTCCAGCACCCCAGGCCAGCGCTGGCTGTGCTGGTGCTGAGCCTGGCTCAGGATCTGCACCATCAGGATCTCTGTGTTTCCAGCGCATGACGCTGCAGTGGCTGCAGTCCTGCTGACTGGTTGCCCACTTGCTTTTTCGGCTGAGGTAGCTTTTCCAGTTGGTGTGAAATTGTATTTTTTGTCAGGATGCTCAGCAGAGAGCAGATGTTAGGAGATGTAGCTCCCAGCTCTGCAGGACTGGTGGGTGTGGATGTAGGCCCTGTCCCAGCAGTGCAATGGCATTTGTGCTGTTCACTGGAGTATTGCATGGGCATAAAAAGGGATTTTTATTCTGCAGAAGCCTTTTTTACAACACCTGAGCTTGCTTTTCGCATGGTATCTAGGCCTGGGGGACTTTCTACCTGCTTGATGGACAGCTGGGATTTGGCAGGGACTATTCCAGCATCTTCTCTCAGAGGGAACTTGCCTGTTGGGGTTAACATGGACCTTGATGCTTCATCCCGGCCTGGTTGACATGCTGGAAAGACTCAGAACTTGCTTTATTGCATTGTATTTGAAACAGGATGAGTGGTTTTGCAAAAAAAAAAAAAAAAAAACAACAAAAAAAAACTAACAAAAAACCAACGAACAAAAAATTGGGAGGCTAAAGCTTTTAAAGGCATGGAGTGAGTGGTCGTTCCCCTGAGGTTTGTTGGGTTAGGTGACAAGGTGCTTCCAGGCTGCTGCAGGAGGTTTGGGGATTGTGCCTGCACCCCCAGGCAGGGGACCCTCCCTGCCTCCCTAAAGAAGCTCCCTGAGCATCAGGCACAAGTAGAAATGCAAAAACAGGCCCTGGAGATGATTCAGAGATTCCTGTGAAAGCTGCCTGAAAATCAGCTGGCCCCAGGGAGTGCAAGGGAGGTTTGAGCCCCAGCAAGGAGGAGCCAGGAGCTCCCCATTACCTTTAAAACGTGGTTCTGCAGCCAGGGGTGACCCCGCTGCCTGGCTGAGTGCCCAACTGGGCAATTCCAAATTTCCCTCCCTGCTTCATCACCTCATGCAATCGGAGGCGTTTTTTTACAGTTTGGTCCTTTTAAAAGGCTTCAAACAGGAGCTGGTGTGTGCAGTGCCAGCACGGGTGGCTGCTGGCTGAACAAATTACAGAAAAAGCATTAAAGTGGCAGATGGAGGAGTGGAAGAGAGAAGCTGCTCTGTGGGCTACTCTGTCAAGTTTAACTCGTCCTCCCCTTGTGTTCTGGAAGCAGCAGGACCCTGTGTTTGCTGTACCTGCCCCTCTGTTCGTGCCTGGGACAGGCTCTGCCTTGTGCTCAGTGGGTCACTGCTCCATCCTTGTCATCTGCTGGGTGGGCTCAGCCTTTCTCTACCTGCCCAAACCATGCATTTATTCACAGCTCTTTTGGAGCACTTGCTGTTGGCCTGGAATGCTCCACACGTGGTCCTTCCACCTCAGCTTTTTCCTTCCCTTTGCAGAAGTGAAAAACCTTTCCTGCAGCTTCCCAGAACCAGGACTTTGCTCTGCTTGCCTATTCAGTTCCAAGTCATTCCCCTAAGGCAAACACCAAGATGAGATTTTTATTAAATTTTTTTCCTTTGACTTGGACACTCTTTCAGTGTTAACAAAAGGCAAAAATCGCTGGCAGAGAGTCTTACCAGATGTATCAACTGTACTGAAGATGCTCAAAGAAAAAGTTCCCAGAATCTCTCTGAATGTTGCAGAAAGGCATATTTTTTGTAAACTTGTTCTTGGAAGTGACAGAGTTGTTTTGGCTGAAATTCCCTGTTTAAGGAAAAAAAAAAAAGAAAGAAAAAAAGATAAAAAATGCCTAAAGCTGATATTCAGCATGGAAAATTTCAGTTCAGACAGTTACTGTTCGAACAAACTTTAAGGTCAGCTGAAAATCCAGGGATGCAGAATAGGCAGTGTTGTGGAATTCAGTGTTGTGGAGCAATTAGCTCCTCGTTGTAATGAGTAGATGGGTAGGTGAGAATTCATCACTCCTGTAAATCAGTGGGGAACGTTCGCATTCAATGCAATTATTATCCACTAATGGGGAAAGGCAGGAAGGGAACGAAAGGCGCAGCATCCATTTGTGGGGTAATGCCTTCGGCGGCTGTGGGAGTTTGCCCGGGTCAGGTTTTTGGGATTTTGACCCGGTATTTTAGGCTGCCTCCGAGTCCCTGAGCCCGGTTTGGTGGTGCTGCTGTAGAATTCTGCAGTGCTGAGAGCCAGAGGCAGCATCTGTTCACTGGAACAGCTCTTCAGAGCATCAGCAAGTTTTGCAAGACCAGATACAAGGCTTTGGTTACTGCATTTAACCGAGGCTCCGGCTGGCAAGGTTTTACCACCCTCGTAAATCTGCCGGGGAGGGGAGGCAGGGAGGGAGGGGTCAGCATTTGGTACTGGTTTTGCAATTAAATTGCTTCAAGCTGTTGAAACATTGGGGAAGTTTTTTGACCTACTTTCGTGCAAGCTTTAGAAATTGTTGGGATGTTTTCTGCTCTGTCTGCGTGGAATTCAGCTGGATTACGGAGGAAAGGAATTTCGTGGGCCTGCTCGTAAAGTCAGATTTATATAAAAAAAACAAATGAAAAAAATAAATTAAATAAAAAAATTAAAAAAATAAATTAAAAAAAAAAAACCTTGGCTTTATCTTCAGACAGCTCCTTGGTCTCCAGCTCCATGAACTCCCATGAGAGCACGTAGCTTTCATCCAGTGGAAGCGATCCCTGTTTTGCACATGCCACGGAGAGGGGGGATGGAGGAAGGAGGTGGAGGATGCCTTGGTCCCACACCTGGCATCCCTCGGGAGCGCTGCCTGGCCTTGCAGGGGAACACCCAAGTGCTCCTGGCTGGTGAGCAGCACCGCAGGTGCTCCCAGAGCACACTCACGTCTCCATCCTGCCTCGGCAGCCCTTGGAGCATCTGGGGATGCAGCCCAGCAAGAGCCCAGCAGTACTGAGGAATTAAAACCTCCTTTGAAGGGCCAGGCTGCAGAAAGAGCCGTTAGCACAGCAGATGGCCACGAACAAAAGAATGGCAGTAACTCGATGTACTTTTCACTGCTCGGACTCCCTGACTTTTTGTACTCATGCACCTCCCTGGGGAAAGGACACATTCGTTTTCAGCTCCATAACTTTTTCCCTCTGTCAGTGCTGTCACCCTGGGGCTTAAGATATGTCAGAATGTGTTGGACACTTTTCCAACTAAAAACACAAATTCCTTTAGTCTGTATTTGACTCTCTTAGGAGTTTTATATGCGTGTTTTTACCTAATAACCTGACGGGTGGAGGAGCGAGGTGTTGTTTTCCTGCTTGGTTCTCATGGCAGGGAGTGTGGGAAGCCCTGGGGGCTCCGGGTCTGCTCAGAGGGTGATGTTGCTCATCCCTGGGTTGCTGGACGGGGAGGATGAGCTGCTGGCTCTGCAGTGTGGCACAGCCCCCCAGGGATGGGGGTTTGGGAGGGGGGTTGGCTGGTGCAGTGCTGGAATGTTCACAGGCTCAGGTGGTGGAGGCATCCCCACAAGGAATCCCCTGATCACAAGTTCACCTGAGGTTTTTTTGGGAATTAATTTGAGCGCAAATTGAGTGGCCCTATCCTCCCTGCTTTGGCAATCTCCTCCAGCCCGTGAGGACAGATGTGAGTGGGCAGGAGTGGAAGATAACACCTTCTAATCCCTCCTGGTGCTCCAGCAGCAAATGCTGCTGCTGGCTGATAATTAGAAAGTGAACAGGCTATGGAAGAGATGATGTTGGCATCCCTAAATCTCTGTCCTGGGCTTGGGGGAACATCACTAATGATCTGGATTAGAGAGGCAGAGAGAGACCTGAGTTTAGCGAGGATGATATGTAGGGCAAACACCGTGTGCCCTGCTGGAGCTCCTGAGGCTCATCCAAGCAAGCAGCTCCGTTCTCCTGGGACACACAGCAAGCTGTGGAGGTTTGGAAGCTCCACTGGGGAGTTTTGAAGAGGCAGCTGATGCAGTCGAGGGATCAGCAAGGTCAAAATGCACTTTGCAGCAAGAGTTAGGTGTAGATGGAGCAGAGCTACTGATCTGCTGTCTCCTGAGGGTGGGAAGCAGCTGGAAAAATGACCCTTCAGCAAGGCTGGGCTGCAGGGTGCTGAGCTGAAGCAGGGCACAGACACCCTTTTAAAATCCTTCCACCTCACATGACTTCTCTGTGAGTATCACAAGCTGGGTCAGTAATGCAAAATAAGCAGGTGGAGATGGGGGCTGGTGCAGGTTCCAGTGTGTCCTGGGACCACGCTTGGGGTTCCCAATGTCATTTTTTTCTTGTGGACCAGACGTTGGTGTGTCTGAAGACAGGGACATCAAATTTACCTGGAGACTTAACTTGCTCTTCAAGGCATCAGTAGGCACTTGGCTTATCCTTTTCCTTCCTCTCTTTCTTGCATGTATTTGAAATTGCTGCTTAAAAGCGAATAGCAGGCTTGTTCCATTTGCTGTGTTGGGAATTTTTATTCCTAAGCATGTAAAAGAAACCCACCCCAAAGTCTGGCCTTGCTCTTTGACAACCTCCTCAGTGATAATTGTTTTCTTCAGTGCCAGCACCTCCTCTTGCTGCGGGGAGGTTTGTGCAGCCTCTGCCCCCCTCACACCCACCCTTGTTATCATATAAATCACAAAACAAGGCCAGGGATAAACAGGAGCTGCAGTAGCTGTTAGCCATGTGTAAAAACAAATCACATGGAAACAGTATAATTACTGAGAAAATATCAACTTGAGTAATGCAGTAATTGTTTTCTTCCCTCCAGCAGATTTATTCCACCTCTCCTGGCTCTTGCTGGTTGGGAAGTCTGTGACTTCACGTTAATAAGGAGAATTTCACATTTCACACTGCACTTGCTCAGGGTATGACATGTCTAGAGCAGGGGAATATATTTTGAGGGTTTCTTGAGAGCTGTAGGAAGCAGAGCACTAGTTGAAATATCCTGACCATTGGGGTCTTCCCCATGCTCTGAGCAGACTCTGGTCTTTGCACACCTCTTTTCAACCCACTTTTGTGATTTATAAGGGGTTCTTTATGCCTTACATAAATCCATGAGCTCTGCTTTTTGGATGTCAACACTGCACAGACAAGATTTTTTTTTTGCCTTTAGTTTTGGTTTTTCCTTCTTTTTGCTGCTTGTCATCTTGTTGATTTAGAGAGGTGCTTGTGACGTGACACTGCCCAGTATGTGAGGTCCAAGGACATTGCCTCTCTCTATTGCTGTAATCATCTCCTAATACCAGATGATGATGATGTTTGTGCTGTGACTTGCAGCTATTTCCCTTACTCAGCTTTGCTGCTCTTTTGCTTCAGATTCCACAAGGTAAAAAGATAAAAATGTATCAGGAACCCAGTTTCCAAGGTGTTTTGTTCCAAGTAGGAGTTTAAAGATGCCCTGTCCTTCACCTTGGCAGATGAGAGAAGGTATAATTTGTTTCATGTGCACAGTGAGGAGCCTTTCTCACCTGCATTTTTGGCAGGTAACTTTCTTTCCTTTAGAAAAACCTACCCACCTACAAGTCACTGCCACTTCCCCTTCCTGTGCCTTAATCTGAACAAGATTTCATGAACAGCTAATTTATCTTTTGCTTCTTGTGGTTGTCCTGCTCCTCTTGACTTGAAAAAAAAACCAAAACCACAACAAAAACCCCAGTTGTGGAGAACACAAAGCCTTCTCATGGCAGCAGACTGACCATTTTTGATGTCTAATGCTGGGAAAGTAAAACAAGACAGGATCTGCTCTTCAGGATTCTCCAGAAAGCTCTCCTGTTCTTCTAGCTTCTCTTCTGAATGGATGCTGGATACAGCCAGCTTAGCCTTTCTGGTGCCTTTGTGCTCCTGGGGCTGAGGCAGGACAGTGAGAGTGGGGTTTTGGGGTGCTCCTTTGCCTTCTGTCCCTTGGTGGCAGAATGAGAAGGGCATTGATGCCTGCAGGCTGCACTCAGCAGGGATGGGGTGGAGACCTCACAGCAGATGCTGTTGAGGTGCTGAGCAGTGCTGGGTGGTATCTGCACACCCACCACATCCAGCATGAGCTGCAGCAAGGCTGGTGAGTAACCCAGAGCCATCATCCACGAGTCTGTTGGGTGGGGGAGCACAGAGGGGTCCACAAGCCACCATCCAGCCCCATCGTGGCAGGAGGAGCAGCCCGGGCAGAGGCTCAGCCCGGGTGTCAGTGTGGAGGGGAGGGTGCTCAGCACAGAACAATGGTGGCTTTCTGCAGGGCTGCTGTAATGAAGGTGGCAGAGTTGTGTGAACTTCTTGCCTTGTTTGCCTCCCCTCCCCTCCCAGCAGCTGCACTGTGCTGGCTGCCCAGCCTGGCAGGGGTTTAGGGTTACCAACGGAGCCTCCGCTCCTCTTCCCCTCCAGGGAAAGAAATCCATCCACTCACTAAGCAAATTAATAGATAAACTTTTAATTAAGGCGCTGGGTGGCTGCCAGAGAGGAATGTCCTGGGTCAGGGTAGGCTGGTGGTGCCGTGATCCCAGCTGTGTGGCCAGTGGCTGCTGGACAGCTGCTTCATCCCAGGTGTGTTCATCCGGGGTGGGCAGGCTCATCCAGGCAGCTTGGGGGGGCAGGAGTGGCTGCTTTGCTTGGAGCTGCAGAGGGGAAGGGTGAGGCAGGGAGGCTGTGGGGGGCTCCTGGCATCCCAGCTCCTTGGGGCAGAGCTGAATGTTTTGGTGTGTTTCCCTCTGCCCTCAGCCCTGGGCTGTTAGAGCTGCTCCCTGAGGTTTTGCTGATCTCTCCAGTCTCTGACTTGAAGGGTCTTGTTGAGCTGAGAGCCTTTTCACCTGGAATTTGAAAAATGTCAGTTTGGTCTGTTTTTATCTTGACTCACCTATCTCCCTTTTTCTCCATATTTGGATGGAGGCATTCAACATCCAATGCTCAGAGTATCCTTAGGGTTTAGGAAGAGATGGAGAAACATGGCCATGAAGGAACTAGGAGCCCTCTTTCCTCCCAGGGGCTGCCCTCCTAGCCCCTTCTCCTTCAGCATGGCTCATGCTGCCCTTGTCTCTGTGGCAGTGTCTGAGGAGGACGTGATTGTGGTGTCTCATTTTTGCCTGGAGAGAAGGTGTAGCCTTGAGCCCTCTGAAGGGGCAGTGCTGCTGGGAGCTCCTGAATATGGATGGGTTTATTGATCCTGTAAGAAAATCAGCAGCACTCAAGGTGGTGTGAGCCTCTGAGGCTTTGTCAGGAGGAAGAGCTGCCCTCGTGTTCCTGGGAGAATAACCTGGTTGTCTTTGGAGATGCTGGAGGTTGTGGAGCACTGTGGGGATGTGATCTGACAGCTGGTATTCCTTAGTCTAGCAGGTTTTTTTGAGGGTTTTGTGCATCTCAGAAGGCTGGGAGTGGGCCAGGGAGCTGTGGGAGGATGAGAGAAGGATCCAGAGTCTCCTGGGAGAGAGATGATCTGGTTGTTTTACGCTTCCCAGGACCGTGGGCTGCCTGGCAAACTGGAGCCCGTGTCGCCCGTGAGCCCTGCCCACGCTGACGCCGAGCTGGACCTGCTGCCCACCCGGCTCTCCAAGGAGGAGCTCATCCAGAACATGGACCGCGTGGACCGCGAGATCACCATGGTGGAGCAGCAGATCTCCAAGCTGAAGAAGAAGCAGGTAAGAGGCTGTGGTCTGGAGGGGGAGCACGTGTCCTTGCTTCTGCATGCTGCCACAAGCCCCGTCCTTGCCCCTGCATGGCCACAAGAGGGGAAGTGGCAGTGCCAGTGCACCAGGATCATCGGTGTCCCTGCTCCTTGGGGTGACGTGGTGGTGGCTGCTGTGCCTGCAGTCTGGAGCTGGTAGTCACAAGATGAGGGAGAGAGCTTTGCAAACCCAGCTCGTAGCTCTTTGCACGTCAGAGAACCTAAAAGAGAGAAGAGTGTGTCCTCAGTGCCTTGGCAGTGGATATGCAAGTGGTGAGCAGCAGAGCTGGAAGCACAGCCTGGGTTGTCCGAGTCATCTGGACAGCCCAGCGTAGCAGAAGGTCTTTTCTTTTTCCTTTCCAGCAATTGTCTCTCCCCAGTGCTTTTGTTGCTGCCAGTATTCAGTACTGGGCTGTTTAAACATTGCTGCAATGACCAAATGGCCCTTTCAGTACAGGCAGTCCTCTTTCTCTGGAGCTTTCCAGCTCTGCAGCCTTGAGCAGCATCTGATCCAGCTCCAGTCAGGGCTGTGCTTGAGCAGGGATTTGAATCTGATCTTCCTGGCTGCAGCTTTACCCTGCACAGGAGCACTCCCCAGCAAAAGGGTGGCCCACTCAGTGTTAGCCTGTACATAATTAACATAAACCCATTAAGAGATTAATATGACAAAACCTTCAGGGACATCTGTGAAAAAAACCACAGACTTAAGGGCTTTCACTTTTTAAAGCAAATCACTTCTCTGCCTCTTTTTTTATGGTTGTTTTTTTTCTTTGCTTGGGATGAGTTTCCGAACTCCCTGATGGCTGCTGGTCCCAAACTGCCAAAGAGAAATGACCTTTCCCAAGCTACAGGAGGAATTTGGGAACAGAGCAAAACCTCTACTTGGGCTATTTGTTGAAGCTCCTTAGAATGAGCATGCACTTGCTCTTCCCCATACCAAACACAGTTCCTTTCTGTCCTGCAAGATGAAGCAGGAATGTTTTAATTTTGTTTTTGAACAATACAGCTTAATTAATGTGAAGGACCCTTTTTTTTGTGTGTGTAGCTTCATGTCTGCAGAGGTCTCTGAGCAGAAGCAGCTGTGCTGGGGGTGTGAGGCAGCTCATGGGGCCCAGAGGAACATCTGGAAACCACAGAGGTTCCTCTTGCTGGTTTTGGGGTGAAGGCTGCCCTTCCCCGCTCCCTTGTAGGAAGCTCAGACAGAATGTTGGTGTCCTCTCCCACCTGGGAGGAGACACCTGGCTGCTGGTCCATGTTTTTTACTCATATTTGAGAAAAAAATGTAAACCACAGTCATTTCCTGCTCTGGACAAGGGCTTCCCAAGTGGGAAGGGCAGGGAAGGTCCCTGTCTTGGCAGCTCTGATGATCCACTGCCTGGCTTTTCAGGGATGCTGAGGAGCTGATGCTGACAGGAGCAGCATATGCTCCTCGCCCTTAAAATCAAGCTGTCCTTCCATGAGGAAATGGGGTTTTTATTGTTGGATGCTCAGTTGCTTTGTTTCTTCCCGATGAACAAATTTTATGATTCTTCCTGCCCACAAAAATGCTCTGCTAAATGGGGAAGAAGGTGAAAGTGGCTGTTGGCAGTAAAAGTGTCACCTCCCTTCCTTTTATTATATTTTTTTAAAAAAAATTTTGGCATGTGGTGGCAAAGTTTTATGGTAGCAAAACTGACACCCCCCACTATGGCCTCCTTCCCCCTCTGGGTGGAGCCTCCCCCATCCCAGTCCTCCAGCAGAGCTAGCACATCTGGGAAGAAGTGTTTTTGGAGCAGGGGGTCCTGTCTGAGATGCTCCAGGAACGTTTTGTGCATCTGAGCTGTCAGTGCAAGGGCACGAGTGAGGGAAAGCAATGAGCCTGGAACAGATACTGCTCCTGCAGGAACATCAGTGGAGCAGGGGAGAACTTGTATGAAGCCAGAATATCCTAATGCTTTTCCCCTCTGTCTTTGGGAGGCCTTCTCAGGGTAATTAAATACACTTGTATGGAAAGGCTGTGCAAAAAAAAAAAAAAAAATCCCATCCAACCACAATGTACCATCTCTCTCTGGTTGTTCCAGAAATGGCAGGGAAGGCTCTGCCTGGACTTTGCAAGAAGCAAACGTCTTCAGCAAGCTGAGAAACCTTCCCCAAACCCTGCACACCCCTGGCAGGAGGCCACCTCCGTCAGCCATCCCCCGCTCATTCATGCGCCATATGCGCTTAAATCTCTCGCCGAGTCCTCTCTCCCCCTCTTCCTGACAGGGAAGGATAATCCTTATGCATTTATTCCTGGCAGCGGCACCGGGGATCTGAAGGAGAAATAAACTGCTGGGCTGTTCTCTGCAGCGGCGCCTGAGCCTCCCCGGGCGCTGAGCTGAGCCAAGGGCTCTCCGGGAGTACAACACTCCCACCTGGTGATGGAGGTGGAGCCGGCCGGCTGGAAGAGCTCCAGGGTTTCCCCTTCCATGGGGCTGAGTTGCCCGTGTTCTCTTTGAGAGTGGTTTTCGGAGCTGCCCAGTGGCTGGAAGGCTCTGCCCTGCCCGGGCAGGTGGAGCATCCCGGGGGACGGCAGCTGGGTGCGTGTGTGACAGCCTTGGCTCCATCAGGCAGGTGTCTGCAGCACGGGGGCTGCTGCCTGCAGGGATGGGGCCTTCCTGAATTGTCACCCACCTTCCACCAGCGCTGCAGCCTGCAGTGTCCCTCTGTAGCACGTGGTCCAGCCAAAGGGTCTCTTTCTCTGCCTCTTGGGACCAGGTTGGCCTGTGAGAGCCATTAGCCACAGCCCTCCTCTGTAGGAGCCAGAGCTGTGGCTGATGGTGGCTTCTTGCATCCCTTCAGCTCTGCTGCCCTCTCTTCCATTGGGGAGAGGAGGGAGGTCTTGGGCAGCCGCTGCTGGGTGGAGGGAGGGAGTGTGCAGCCATCAGCACTCATCTCTCATGTCGCTCTCTCCCTGTAAAGGTCACAGTCCCAGCCTGGCTTTTGTGGCAGACCTTTAAGAAATCCATTTTGTCCCTGTCTGGGAACCCTGACCTATTTTGCTTTGCCATTTCCCACGGCTCCCAGGAGTAGCTGTCGAGGCTGCAGTCAGGTGTGCTGCCTCCAGCCCCTCCTCACATCCTTACCCCTTTAATATCCATACAGTGCCACACCACAGTAAGTAGAGTTTAATTCTCTACTGTATTTCAGCTATAATTAGATTTATATTTTTTCTTCTAATGAGCTGTTTTTAATGAGCCTCCACTTAGTGGCAAACTTTCATTTCCTGATAGGCCATCAAACCCTCTCGTCTGAAATCCCTTGCTACACACCCAACCACTTGGCAGAATTTTTGTGGGTTTCCAGAACGATATAGCCAAGTTTTGGATGCTTTGACTTTTTTTTTTTAAACACAAATATTTTCCCCAAGAGAAGTAGATGTATCTGATCCTTTTTGCTGGCTCGTTCTTTGGAGTTTATCCCATGGGAGTGAGGATGTGTGATAGGGTGCCTTGGGAAGACACCAGGGAAGAGCTGGCGGGTCCTGGAAGTGCTGCTTCTGTGCCAGGTCTGATGCCAAATACAGCTTTGCAGCCCATGGTTTCAGCAGTGGCTTCTCGAGGAGCTCTTGTCCCCTGTCCTGTGGTTTGGGCCACCTGAGGTGTGGCCATGGTTGAGAAGAGCAGAGGGCTGAGGGCTGTTCCTGTGGTTGGAGCCTTCAGCGTCCCACCGTGGTGTGGCTGTTGGCAGGCAGGAAGGGGCAGATCCCTGCAGTGCTGGGAAAGGTTCATCCCCTTCCAGGGTGGAGGTGGCTCAGGCTGGGCAGTTCCTGGCTGTTCTCACTCGTGGCTGGTGATGCCAATTTATGGGACACAGGCTCTCCTGCACTGCCAGAGCCTGCTCCCCACTCTGGCCAGCAACAGCAGCTTTTTTGGCTGTGTCTTGGTGTTCCTTATTCTGCTGCTTCTCCCTCTATGGGGAGGTGGAGTCCACAGCATGGGGTGCTTCATCCACTAAAACACAATTTTAGGAGTGTGAGCTTTCTCAGCCAAGCCATTCGACCTGTCTGGGTGCTTAAGTGCTTTCTTGGCTTCATCCCAAGTGCATCCTCCTCCTGCCCTGGTGTGCTAAAGGTGTCATCAGCAGGATCAGAGATGATGGGGAGGAATAGATTCACCTTCCTCTCAGGCCACCAGGCACCACTGTCTCCAGGAAGCCAATGCTGTGCTCTGGTGCAAGCCAAGTCCCAGGTGCATTTTCTTCCTAGTACAAGACTCGCTCAATTTTCCTCATGCTTCAACAGGAGATGCTTTAGCTGCAGGGAAAAAAAAAAAAACAGATTTGGAGATTCAGAGCCTAGCAGGGAAAAAATCCTCAAATCCTCAGCGTTTTTTGACAGCCGCTCCCTCTCCCGTGCCTGTGCTGCCCCGCAGCTGCTGCGCTCGGCTGCGCTCTCCCTCCTCACAGGCTGGCCCCAGGAGGAGCCTGGAGGAATCTGTGATTTCCTCTTTCAGCTCAGCAGTTCCTCAAACTTACGGGAAGGGCTGGGATGTCTCCTCCCACCTCATGGAGCTGCAGGTGGAATGTCAGGTTTAGCTGCTGACCAGGTGTTATTGCGAAGTGCAGGGGATGGCTGGAGCACGAGTCATTGAATCGAGCACAGTCATCCCAAGGCATGTCCTGCAACCACTCCATTGGGAGCTGAAGCTGAGTGTGGAGAGCAGCCTTGCTCATCACCCCGGGCTCCTCCACCTCTCCCTGCACGCAGCAGCAGCTCCAGAGGCAGGTAGCAGCACGGAGCCGGGCTGGAGCTGTGGTTTCATTTCAGTTTTCCCAGTAAAATCGTTATTTCTAGCCTCAGGCCCGTTCCAGGAGGCTCCTTTGAGGCACGTCCTCATCCTCCACACCTAAAGCACGCCGACCCACGAGCACAGGGCCGGCGCCTGGGGCAGGCCAGCGCTGCGCCTGCGTGGCTGGGGCTGCTGCGAGCTCTCCTCCCTCTCCCCATCCCTCCCCAGCCCCTGTCTCGCAGGAAGTCTCCTGCCCTGGTGGTTTCTGCCTCGGTCAAGGCACCACAGAGAGTCTCGTGTGGACAGAGACGGCTGTTTCTTGCTGTGACTCACCCTCCTCCTCCCCCTTCTCCTTCCACAGCAACAGTTGGAGGAAGAAGCAGCCAAACCACCAGAGCCTGAAAAACCCATCTCTCCCCCTCCTATTGAGTCCAAACATCGCAGCTTGGTGCAGATCATCTACGACGAGAACAGGGTGAGTCTGGAAATGATGGAAGGACAAATGTGTGATTGTGCCCTGTCACCGTGGCCAGGGATGGGGAGGTTGGTAAGGATCAGCTGGGGGATTTTCCTGGGTGTTACCTTTGGGGTGGAGGCTGTGGGAGTGGGATGGATGGAGCCCTGTCAGAATGGTGCAGATGACCATTAATGTCTTCTGAAGAACCTTCCTGGGGGGTTTCTGTAATCAGTCTTAGAGATGAAGCATTCAAGAGATGCTTCGGACTCCTCTCTGTAAACAGTTTGCTTCATCCTCTCCCCTAGGAGTGAAGCAGCTTGAAAGCTGCCTCAAGGGGTGGGCTTTGACATGGTGGGTGGGCTGCATAAATGGAGGGTGACATCTGTGCTGCTCTAATATTGGCAGGCCAGCTGTGAGCTCTCCTGGCTGCCCCTAAGCCCCCTAGGCTGCAGCAGCAAGGATAAGGATGCAGCCGTGGCTGGATTTGTGGATATTTGATGCTGCAAATAGCATTAACAAAGGTCAGGTTCGCATCCCTGGCTCTGGATCTCTGCCTTGACCGCTCATTTATCAGCCATTGCCTGTAACAGCAGCCTGAGGAGAGATGAATTTTGCTGTGTGCATTGGAGCGATGCTCAGAAATTGGGCCCTTTGGTAGATAATCAAGCATATTCATTTTCATTTAGGTGTTGGATAAAAAGGATGATTTTGCATAAAAGGAAAACTACCAGTCGCTAATTATTGTGAATTGCGAGGCCTGCGATTTCACTGGGAGCTGCAGAAATCCAGGTGCCTGACTCCTAAAAAGAAAAAAAAAATCGCCTACCCTGCACTCCCAGGCAGTGCAATTTTCCTGGTTTTCCTTTTTCCATCTGCTTCTCTCCCTGAGCAGTAGGAAACCCAGTGCTGGCACGGTCTGTTGTGTGAGTGGGTGAAGGCTGGGGTCGATGTGTTTGAAGCATTAGCAAGTGCCAGCTGGTGATGGCTGCACAGCACTGGGCTTTGGGGGCAGGTGCCCAGTGTTCCTCAAGGCCATTCTCAGCACCAAGTGCCCTCTCTGGGGGTCCTGGGCTAGATGGCTTGTGCCTCCTGTGCAAGGGGGAGGGACAAAAAAAGTGAATTTTCAAACATTTTTATTCCTGTTTATTTGAGCCCCATCCTCCTTGGACACTCTTGTGTAGCTGACCAGCATTACAAGGGGAAGAAATGGGTGGTGAGGCAGGAGGGAAAGGTGATCTTCAGCCATCACATCCCCACCAGCCTGCATCATAGCAGTTTCCATTAGCTGGAGCTGGCTCAGGGCTGAGCGTCCTGCCAACCACCCCCTGTCCTGCTTTGTCACCTCTTGTCTCTGCCCATGCCACAGAAAGGTCACACATTCCCTCCCACCATCTTCTCACAGCAAACAGGATCTGCTCTCCAAGCCTCACCACTGCTCTGGGTGGTCACCTGGCATTTCTGGCCTGTCCCATGGGTGGTGGCAGAGATTGTGGAGGGCAAGCATGGAGTTCTGTATTTCTCTTGGAAAGTCCATGGCCATAAGACCTGGGGCAGTGTCGCACACAGTGCTCAGAGCTGGTGGTGTTCCTTTGCCAGTGCTGGGGGGATCTCAGCCAGCTTGGTGCCAGGGGTTTCACCGCTGGCCCTCCTGATGGGTGCACTCCTTCTAGGTGGGTGCCCAGCAAGCAAAGGTCACGTTGGACACCAGATACTGGTATAATTTCAAATCTGGCTCTGTGTTCATGTCTGAATTATCCCAGGGCTGGGCAAACAATGATTCTTCCCTGTTCTTGTAAAGTCCCCTTGCGTGTCGTGTGTGAAGAGCTCGCCTGTGGGCAGGAGACTCCAACCAGCAGCCTTCCCTTTGGCTTGACAGAAACCAGAGCAGGCTGCAGGCAGGTTCCTCCTTCGGAGAGGACAGGATCTGTCTGTGGGCAACAGAGAACTGGCAGCATCCCTGGCCAGCTGGGATGGCCGGGGGGGGGGGAAGGAGCCCTTCCAGGACCACAGCAGGGAGAGGCTGAGCTGGGGCTGCAGGGGAAAGGGAATGTTGAGTGTTGTCTTTGTCGAGGCTCCAGCAACAAGGGTGGGAATCAGGATGTAATTGCCCTTGTAAAGAACATCCACGGGCTCAGCTTTCAGCCTCTCCTGTGCTGAATGTTTGGGATGCATTTTAGTGGTGACTGCTCTGCCTTTGGGGCCAGGAGGAGGAAAGCTGGAAGAGGAAGGATCTTGGGGTTAGAGTCAGTTGAGATTGTGGTGGAAAAGAGTGGCTGGTGGTCAGTGATAGGGTGGGTTTGATGGCAGCAGATCCTCCAGGTGTTTCCATCTGTCTGTGAATGTGGGAGAGGCCCAGGCACTCCTGTGCTGACCTGCAGCTTTACAATTAATTGCAAGGTGAGTTGGTTGGAGCAAAGGACTGCAAGCTGGATAGAAATATATTGATTTAGAGTCATGAAGGTCACTGAGCCAAATTTTAAGCTTTTCTGCCTCTTCTGTGCCGTGGAAAAGCAGTGAAGTTGTTGCCTGGAGGACTACTTGTGGGAAAAGCGTCAGTAATGGCTGAGCCAGGGCTCCAGCCCATGCACAAAGGGAAGGAAAGCCAGATTTACTCGCATCGCTTGGCTTGTGGCTTGCTTGAGGGAGGCAGTGCACGCTAAGAAATGCAAATAAAAAGAGGATATTCAGGCCTCAGGAGGAGGCGAGAAAGGAAAACACCCCAGAAGCGCTGGCAGAGCCTGACACGATCTTGTGGAAGGGGCAGAAAGCCAGCCCTTGTGCCGATCCCCGAGCAGGTGGGAGGCAGCAGCTTCGTGGAGGGGCTTCAGCCTGGCTCTGGCTCAGCTTTCCGCGAGCCGCGGGTCTGTGCTCCGGCGAGCAGGCGGGCGCTGCCGTGCCCGTTCCCACCGCCCCTGCCAGGCCGCGCCGCAGCCGCACACTGCCCGCAGTCATACCCCAACAAAGGAGAGCCCAGAAACCCTCCATGGGAGAGGAGGGGTTACGCGAGGACAGAGCCGCTAGAAAAGCCGGAAAATCGAGTTAGCCAGCCATTCTGTGACCTACTTTCCTTTTGGCGATAGCTGTGGCTTTGCTGGCGTGAATGGTTTCTAATTTTAGCTTATGGTTCATCAGGGAAGTCTATATATTTTTCTCACCACCATGCTGGGTATGGATGAGGGGTTGGGATGAGGGCGGCGCTGGGCTGTATCCAATTTTCTCCAAATTCAGGTTTTCTGATGCTAAATGCCCATCACGCTGCTTGTGACCTACTTAACGCAAATGATTTGAAAAGTTCCTCGGTGTCAGAGAGGATAATTATGGAAAATGTGACCTGTAATCCCCTCTTGCTACACTCTGCTGGACATGTAATTGATTTCCAGAAAAAAAAAGGTGACTGTACAAATTCTGCTGGGAAAGAGTGGAGAGAAGCTGCTCTTGACTGCAGTCAAATCCTTGACTGTGAGGCTGTGGTTGCATTTGGGAAGCTTTTAGGGGACTTGAATTGCAGAGGAACAGCTGATATTCAGGATCCATGTGTCTTCTCCCCTTCTATGTCCTGACAAAAGCCATTTTCTCTTGTGTCCAAAGATGGGCTGTGAGGTTGCACCCAAAAATGTACTTTTTGGGAAATCTTCACAGTATAACACAGAAAAACACACACTTGTGTATCTGAGCCAAGTGTCAGCTGTACCATTTCTGAAAGGATTTATGAGAATGGGAATTAATGTTTTTGGTACTGTCTGTGGACTAACCTGAGAACAGACAATGGGCAGCATTGTCAGAAGCATTTGAGTGCTATTTTCAAAGTGTATTCAGTCCTCGAAGAAACAAAATTATGTTTGGAAACAGGCCTAAAATTACCAAGAGTCTTTGAATAATGCTGTGGGAAGCTCAGGGGACAGTTTTGGCTGCAGCATGCTCAGGGGCTCCTCCCCAGGATCTGAGTGCTGGCAGGGTGGCACAGAACAACCTGGGAAAATCAGGTTGGGATGGATGCCTCGGTTGATCCAGAGGCTGACAGTGATGGAGACATTGGGAATCTCCTAAATTAAATTCTGTGAGTGTCGTGGTTTGACACGGAAAAAGAATCTTCTTGGAAGGAAGAGGTCAATTTGGATATTGACACTTGGGGTGACCAATTGAAGGTGGACACGCCTCTGAGAACACAGAGGGGTTAAAAGCAGAATTCCCAGGGGAGGGACTGGAACCGGGCTGGTCCCTGAAGATGGAAGGGTGGAAAACATCTGGGATGTCTCCGTTCCCCCCCCAGAGCCTCTCTCTCTCGAAAGGGACAGCGACGGTTTGCCAGCAGTACCGCGGGGAAGGAGGAGAGCAGGGCGGCCCCAAGGCTGCAAGGTGCCCAGCTCCCAGGTGAGAGCCTGAGATCCGGGCAGAGAGCCAGCCAGGGAGTTGGGACTTTTAACCCTTCCTTGAGAAATGAAGGCTTTGTGAAACTTTACTCCTTCTCAGTTTGAAAGAGAGGAAGGGAGACAGCCTGGGACCCGAGATGTTAGGAAGAGAAAGTCTGGGTGAAAGGAGATGATGGAGTGGCTTCTAGCTGGACTTTTTCTTGTTAGCCATAAACTGAACTGATTTTCTCCTCCAAGAGAGAGACTGTATTTTAGGAGGATGCTGGTGAGCCAAGAGACCTGCTTCAGCAGCTGAAGAAAACACAGGAGTGGAGCGAACAGAGAAAAGTTGGGGAGGTTTGTGGTGATGCCCCCCGTCTTCAGAGAAGAAGAGAAGATCTCTGTTCCTGAGACCCTCGTCCCCAGGGGAGGAAGAAAATGGGGGGGGACTGTGGTCCCAAAAAATGAAAAAACTGAACTGTTGTTTTTTCCCTCTTGGCAGAGTATCCTTGAAAGGAAAAATCCTAAAAGCAGTCTGTCCATCCATGCATCGGTGGTGAGAGCACTGTGCATGGAAAGGAGAGAGTCACACTGGCAAACTTTTTTTCTCCGGGCGGTGCCATGTGTGACATGGAAACACAGGGAGTGGCAGCTGTGTTTCCGGGGGGTCTATGGTGCAAGGGAGACTCCTCTCTCCCCTGATGGACTCAGTATTGATTATATTGAATAGTGATGAAGGGTCCAAATGTGTCTCACTGTAGTTTGTTGGAGTTGGGTAGTGGGAGGAGGAATGTTTTGGAAGGTTTTCATTTTTGATATTGTGTGTGTTTTTCTTTCCTTTTTTTCTTATATAGTAGTGATAGTGGTAGTAGCTTAATAAATTCTTTTCCTTTGTTATTAAGTTTGGACCTGCTTTGCTCTGTTCTTGATCACATTTCACAGCATTCAACGGAGAGGTTGCATTTTCATGGGGGCGCTGGCATTGTTGCCAGTGTCAAACCATGACAGTGAGTGATTTTAGTGTCTCCCCTGTGGAAGAAAGCTGATCTCTGCTGAGTCTGGCACCTCAGAGGTGGTGGCTGTGTGACACAGCTTCCTTGAGGACTTTAATTTGCAGCTCTGGGATGTGTTATTGTATGAATAGAATTTACCTTTCTTCCACCTCAAATTCCCCATAACCATAACAGATCATCTGTGTGTATTTTTAGCTGTACCTTTATTCCACTGGGCATTCATGGGATTCCTTGCATCCTCCTTCCCTTGAAATCGATTGAACATACCCAGGCTTGAAGGTGTTTTTGTGCTTTAATCGGAAATTTCCAAGTCCCTTGCTAAGCCCAGGGAGGAGAGCAGCATTGCTCTGTGCCTCTCCTGGGATACAGGGCTGGCAGTGCATCCTGGAGGAAGCTGCTACCTATGGCTTGGCAGGGTGAATTCTCCTCCAAATCAAAAACGTGTCCCAAAATTTCCTGCTTGTGTGCACGCAGAGGTACCCGTGCCATCACCATCGTTGTGGTGATGCGGAGCCCGAGGTGCCCGTGTCCAGCTCTCTGGTGGTGCATGCTGGTGGTTGGAGGTCCCTGCTGGGCACCAGAGCCAGCAGGATTCAGCTCAGAGGCCAGCAGACAAAGCAGCTCCCGTGCCCGTGTCCCTGCAAGCCAGGCCAGCTTCCTCTGAAGCACTGCAGAGGTCGTGTCGGGACGTGCCGTGCCTCCGTCCCCCGCCGCCGTGCCAGCGAGGGACACCTGGTGCTGTGACCCACCACAGCGTGCCCAGGGCTGGGGCCAGACCCCCACGTCACCCCTGTGGCTGCCAGCAGCCACGGGAGCCCTGCTCTGCTGTCAGCCCTCCAAAAAACCGGGGGTGATGCCGCGCAGGCAGTGGCAGCAGCAGCAGCAGCGTCTGTCTTGCTCTTGGGATTGAGCTGGTGGAAATCAATAAGATTAAATTTTAATTCGTTTTCTGTCTTGATGCTTGTTCCTTCAAAAGGGCACAGCTATCTATCTATAAATTCAGCATTATACTGTAAAATTGGAATTCAAAGGACTGTTTGGAACTTTTTCCATCCCCTGCTGCTGTTGTGTCTGTGCAGAGCACGTTCCCAGCTATCTGCTTACCCTCAAATACCTTCATAAAGCATTAATGCCCCATCCATAAATAAGAGAATAAACAAATGAAGGTTTTTTGCATTGCAAAATATAATCTTGCAGTTAACTACTCACAGACACGGAGTGTGACTCAGATCTTACAGGGATTTGATGTCTGTAGAACTCTGATTTTCTATGAACTCCTGATTTACATGAGAAAGGGAGGAATCGGGCCTGCTTTGTCAGCACAGAGATGGTGCAGTAAATAAGACCTTAACACTAAAAGTGCTTTTGAGCATTTAATCTATGAGGCTTTTTTAAAATTCTAGTTTACATGGTATTTGGGATGGGAGCTTTTCATATTTGGCTGATGAAAGGGCCTTATTTGTTTTGCTTTTGTTTCTAATAACTTTTATTCTGCCTCATCTGGGCTTGGTGATGCAAAATGGGCTTTTTGAAAGTCCAGAGGAAAACTGGAAAGGCCAGAATTCAGATATTATTGACATTTCTGCATAATAACAAGATTTAAAAAAAATAAAATTTAAACAGTTACCCTGCAGTCATTGAGAATCTTTTAATTTTTTATTGGGTTTTAAGGAAACTTTCATTTGTTTTGGCTTTTTAAAGGTCTGGTGTCCGTTTCAGGATCTGGAGTTCCCAATAGGTGTATTGACTTTGAAGATTTGCCTGTGATTAACCCAGACCAGATAAGGCCATGTCCTGCTTTTTCAGGTCTTGGAAGTAGTGATGAGAATTGCAGAGATCCCAAATGTGCTGGAGGCTGGAAGGCAGACTGCCCTGGCTCTTGGGTTGGGTGACTGGAGCTTTCCTGTAACTGCTGGAGGGTTAAAACGTGGATTTCTGGAAGTTTTCTGTGCAATGCCAACACTTCGAGCAGTTTTGCAGTGGTGGAATGTTCAGCCATGGCTTGCAGTGGCAAAACCTTGCTGGCACATCACTTTAACCTTAGTGTGCCTTTGAAGGGCACCGTAGCCTTGCAGACAGCAGAGTGGGATGAGAGTGTGAGTGGAAACCCAGCTGTGTCTGGGGCCAAGGACTGAAACTGTCTGGCAACGATGAGCCAAAGCCAGAGAGCAGCAAATAACTGAAATGAGTGGTTTTGTCACTCTCTGCAGGGTGGATGGGGAATGGTGTGAACTGGTCTGAACACACGGCTCACATGTCACCGGTTTCCTCTGTTTTCTTACTGATGGTGAGGAGTCATCTGTCACCCCCGGTGCATCACCTGCTGGCCCCACCCTTGGGGACAGTGCTCTGTCACTGCTGCTGTGCTGGGGAGATGGCTTCAGCTCAGCACAGGGAGGTGAGGGAGCGTGCAGGGCAGCTGCATCCCATGGAGAGCATCAGCCCCTGGGCCAGCTGGGAGGGGCTGGGCTCACTCCACTGAGGCTCACCGAGGTTCCCTGGTCCTCAGGGCATTTGGGCTCCAGGAGAGCCCAGGGCTGGGCTCTCATTCTTGGTCTGCTGAGAGCACTGTGGTGGTCATGCCTGCAGGAGCTGGAGAGGGAGGAGTGTTGCTTTCCCTTCCACAGCACTAGGGCTCATCCCACCTGCTTTGTGTGGAGGGCAGCAAATTGCTGGGGTGGTTTGGCTCTCAGAGAGAGCATGCTGAGGTTTAAAGGGCAGAAAAAAATAGTACTTGTGGTGGTAGGAGTGAAAATCTTTCTGTATGGAACGGGCATTGCCAGGTTGTGGTTTGGTCCCAGCACATTTTGGCTGTGCTCTTGGCTTTCTGCTGCATGCAGAGAGGTGTCTCTGAGGGTTTCCATGATTTCTGCTGACTTCAGCCACACTTCTCCTGAACTTTGTTTTAAACAAAATCCCACTCCAGCCTGCCTCTTTGCCATGCTGCTCCCACAGCCCCGCCTGTCCGGGGAATGTGGTGCCAGGACGGGAACTTCTCCCAGCACCGTCCTGTGTGCATCTCCTGCCTCTGGAAGGGCTTTGCATATCTGTGTGCAGGATATGCCTGGTCCCAAATAGAAACCCTCCCATTCCCCAGCACTGCTGCCTACGGGATGCTATAAATAACCCCAGGAGCACAGTTCAGCTGCAGCAGCTTTGTGCTGCATGGAACCATGGCTGGAATCGGTCCAAGAAAGTGCCGCCTCCTAATTTCAGATCCGCTTTCTCAAAATAACTCCTGTGTTTCCTTCTCTTCCATTTTTAAACTTTGCTTTAAGAAGAGCCCACGCAAAATCCCAGGCTCTCCCTCCTCTGGTTTTGGCTGCTCTGCTGCCTCGTGGGGTTGGCTCCTCATCCCCACGGGAGCTCACATGGCCGGAAAGTTGCTCTCCTGCGTGCTTTCCCCTCCCAAGCCTATTTTAAGTTTCTTCAAAGGAAAAGCAAGGGGCTGGGGTTTGCTTTGGAAGCCAAATGCTCTTCAGGCAAGAATAAAGATTTTTGTAATCTGCAGGGAGGTTTTTTTTGCTGTTGGTGAGGATCTCTTTAGCTCCAGGCCCCTTGGAGCAGCATGAGCTGGGTAAGAGCACGATTTCCCTGCCTGTGCCCTTGCCCAGGAGGAGACAGATTCTGTAGGGGCAAATGCTGCTGCCTGATACATCTGTGGGTTCCCTTCTGAATCCGTGGGCCCCACAGCGACCGTGTTTTTGGTTCAGACACATTTCTTGAGGCATTGATCCCTCCAAAAATGCACTTGGAGGTTCCTTCATGAACACCACTGCTCCACTGCTGGAGCAATATTTCAGGATTCTCTATCAGATCAAGAAAAGGGATTTTTGCCTGCTTGCTGGGGAGCTGCAGAGGAACTGTACAAGAGATGGGGATCTTTGTGTATCTCACTAGAGGTAAAGGCTTGGGTTTGCTTCTTGATGGATTTCCCTTTGTTAAACAGGAGTGTAGACATGGGTGGGGTCATTCAGCAGACGTCGGATGAACCTTGTGGTTTTCTTCTGCAGGGTCCATCACTAAACATACTCCTCACAAAACCAGAATTGGAACCAAGTCCTAGGTGGCCGTGCCTTTGGAAGGGAAGGGATTTACCAGGACTGCTGATGGTCTTTACCAAAGGCCCCACTGCTGTGGGTTGGCTGCCTTTGTCCCTGAACAGTTTGGGGTTTGCATAAATTCTCCAGTCAGGGTCTGGCTTGCTGGGTCCCTAGGCAGGAACACACCTTTCTGTGTGTCTGTCTGTCCTTAGAGATGAGCCCTAGCATGGTGGGAACCTTCTGCTGGGTGTTTTATGTTCCCAATTCCAGCTCTCACCTCGGTGTGCCAGGCCTTTCAGACAGCTCATTATGGTTCTGCTACAATCTGATAAAGGCAGCAAGGAGCATCAGCAATTACAGTGGGTGTCAAGTGTTAATTGGGCAGCTTTCAAGATAGAGGAATTTCTTTGTGTACATACAAAGATATGACGTGCTCTGAATAGCTTCTCCTCCTGATCTTTCGTTCTGGAGACGTGTATATTGCAGTTGGTTAATGCAAGACAAATTATGTCATTCTTCTTGATTCGCCACATGTTCTGCCTATGGTGCTTTGCCTCTGGCTTGTCTCATTAAGTTGTCTAAACATGGCAAATGCAGCAAGCTGAACATACTCAGCCTTTTCTCAAAGTTAATCTCACTGTATACACAGGCCTGCAGCATCACTAGTCCCTTGCTGTGCCATCCCTGCTGCCAGGGCATCTTCCACCAGCCCATGGTGGGACTTGTCTGCCTTCAGTGAGGCTACAATCTTCTACCCATAAATATGCAGAATGCAATTAATTAGTTTGCTGCTTTTTGTCCCAGGTATGCATCAAAAACATTTTGGTAAGCTGATTATCCTGCTTTCCAGCAACCAGTGGCAGGCAGGAGGGCATTGACCAAATCATCCCCTTGGCCACTGATGTAGAGTGTTTTTAGTGGTTTTAATGATTCTTCCTCTCCTAAACATCTTACCCCCTAGATTTAATTCTGTAAGACTTGTTAGTGCAACAGTGCTGATGTTCTCCAAGGTTAGCAGATTTTATCACTCGTGAAGAACAAAATATTAAGCTCTGGCTCAGAGTTCTGCGTTGTGTGATGAATTTTTCCAAGGGGCAGGTCCCTGGGCAGACTTGGCTCATTCCCATTAACGGAGTCAGGTGGGCAGTGGTGGTGACATCTGTGAGCACCGAGGTGCTGTGGGGTGTGCTGTGATAACCAGGCAGGGATGCACTGGCAGCAGGGCTGCTGCCTGCCTGTGTGGGGATGGTGCCAGAGCAGGCTCCCTGCATGCTTACATTGGTTTCATCTCTCTTAGCATCCTTGAAGTCACTTTTAAATTGCACAAGAGCTTTGTGTCCTCCTGAGTGTACAGTAAATACAGGAACTGGAAGCTCTCCTGGTCATGCTGTGGTGAGGCACCTGCTGCAGGCTTTTCAGCTGGGATAGGGCTGAGTTTGGCCAGGGCCATTTGCCTGAGCCCCACCACGGCAGGGTGACTCCCACAGCTGCTTGGGGTGACTCTTTCAAAGTGCTCATGTGCAGACCAGACTCTGTGTGGGTGCACAAGGCTCTGGTGAGGAGTCTGCACACCTACAGCTGCATCAGTGCTTTGGAGAACCAGCCAGCAGTGGGGGGATAGATGAGACTTTTGGAAACCCTTCTCGGGGGTGGATGTGGGGGCAGCAGCAGGGCTGTGTGCCAGCATTTGGCGAGACAGTCCTTGGGAAACTCATCCTACTCTGAGACAGTGTCAGAGGTGCCTGATGCTGGAGAGCTATGGGAGCTGAAATCCCTTCCCTGCCCTGCGGGAACTTTCCCCAGGGTTTGCCAAGCCCCACTGGTTCTGCCAGGAGCCCAGAGCCCAGCTCACCCCTGCACCCCAGGCCTGGGGCTCAGCTCCCTGTTTTAGGCAACTGGGGATTTTCTCTTTCCCTTACCCCAAACTAGCTAAAAGTACCTATTTTATCTGAACCTCTGAAAAATCCATCTCCTCATCCCCATCACTGTCAGGTGTTTGGCTTTAGCAGCTCAGCCCGTGCTGTCGGCAGCATGCAGTGATCTGGATTTATTGGACTGTCAGTAACCCCCCTGAACAGCCTGGCTTTGCAAGGAGGTGCTGTTTACTGAAAATGTCATCTTTTATTTAGACTCCTGCTACAGCCAGCCCATGTCTTTTTTTCAAGCCTGTTTAATTAGTAACCACTGCACAGCCCCCAACACGTGTTCCTGGGTGTTTTTTTTGCCTTTAATAAGCACGAGGTAGCCTGGCCAGGGGCAGGAGGGGATGAGGAAGGGCTGCTCTGCGGCAGGGAGGGGAGGGAAGCGAGAGCACGACGAGGAGCCAAGGGCAGCACAACTCTAATGATCACATGCTCGTCAAGAGATGAATCCTAGAAAGGGCATCTCTGCGTGCGTGCCGGTTTGCCCGCCCTCCTCCTCCTCATCCTCCTCCTCCTCCTGCTCGCAGGGCAGCCGTGCAGAGGTACCGGGCACCCAGAGGGGTCAGGGATCCGGGTCACTTCCTGGGCACTGCTTCAAAGTCATGATAACCCCAGTGCCCTTTGCCCACGGGCTTTTGCTGCGGGTGCAGAGGCTGAGCTGAGCCTTTCCACCCGCTCTCAGGCAGGGATGGGATTTGTGATGGCTCTACGGAGGTTTGAGGAGTGGTTTTAGCAGAGAGCTGCGACTTGTCACCGATGGCACAAGTAACTTTTTTCTTCCTCTCCCTTTTCCTCCCTGCAGAAGAAGGCGGAGGCTGCCCACCGGATCCTGGAAGGGCTGGGTCCCCAGGTGGAGCTGGTGAGTGTTACCTGTGCTGCGGGCAGCGGGAGCCCTGGAGAGGTTCCTGGCTGTGCGTGTGTCTGTCAGAAGGAAGCGTGCTGCTGGCCCGGACCTCTTGCTGGCACAGCACCAAAGCAGGAAGCAAAGTGGCTGAGACGAGTACTGAAACGCAGGCAGACACATACACAGAGCCCTTCTCGGAGAGGCTTAACCCTTTGGCTCCTTCCTCCCACGCTGCAGTGGAGCTGGAGGGTGGAAGGGGCTCTGGCACAGTCTGCCTCCACTTGGGATGCTGATGGCTTCATCTGCTGGTGGCAGACAGAGCAGCAGCACTGTAGGACTGCTGCCTGCTCAGCCAGCCTCGGGGTGCTGTGTGCAGGGATGGGTGCTTGGACGCTCCTCTCTCCCCCCTCTGAAAATGGAGGATGCTGAAGGGTGCTCTGTGAGCCCAGCCCGACTGCAGCTGCCACAACCTGCGGGTATCAGGACTCACACACTTCCTATTTCGCTCTCTTTCATGCACAGGGAAGCTGAGAAAACAACTTAGGACAAATTATCAGTTTTGGGCTGCTCCCTCATATGTAAAAATCTATCTGTAAGTCAAAGGACTGACTGCAGGAGGGCAGCTGGAAACAACCCCCTGAGGGCTGAGTCCTGGGGAAGAGAAGGGTGCCTGGAAAAGGTGTGCTGGCAGTGATGCTGCTGGAAGGATCAGACCCAGTGTGACAGACATCTCCTGCTTTGCACCAGCCGTGGGATGCAGTGGAGGGAGCCGTCTGTAGGAGATGGGAGCAGGCAGCTCACAGGCTTCAACAGCTGTAATTTGCACTTGCCTTGTGGGGGTGGTACTAATTGCTGTCTTCCCCTGTGCATAAGGGAGAGGTCACATGTGACAAAGCCCACTTCCTTGTTGGGGAGGTAACACTCATTCTTCTGAGTCACCAGGGTCAAACCCTTTGCTCTTTCTGCTCTGAAGATTGGCAGTGCCCAGGGTTGGTTCTTCCTCGTCTGAAAGATGTTGCATTTCCTTTCCTTCCTCCTCTCTTCTTTGTTTTTGGTTTTTTTCCCCCCACTCTGTTTTTCCTTTTTTCAGTTTGTTGTTGTTTTCTCCCTGGGTGTTGGCACTGCACAGTGTGGGCTGTAGCAGAGCCCAGTGCAAACCTTTCCTCTGTCTCTGTGCCTTACTCATTGGAGAGCAGAGGAAAAGGGGAAACCTCACTGAGCAAACCCAGCTGGGCTCTGTGTGCATCCTGCAGACTGTCTGGTCCATCTGCCATGGGAGAGGCACTTCTGTGGCCCTGCCCCCACGCTGTGCCCAGAACCTGCCAAAGTCCTACGAGAGACAAGATGAATACTCACAGCTTCCTCTGAGCTGGGAAGGAAGCAGCTCCAGGAGGAAGAGCCTGCTGTGCCCGCTGCTCATGCCTGCTCCACCACCTCACATACCGCACGCTCCAGCCCTGGGAGGTGCCACGGGTCTCCTACAGGGAGGTTGAGCATCCTGGTGCCAATCCAGTCTCTGCAGGGCTGTGTGTTGCTGTCAGCTCTGCTGGGACGTCCCGTTCTGGCTGTTCAGAGAGCTCTGGTGGGTGCCTTTGGAGCAGTGATGGTGCTGGATGCACGCTGGCTCAGCAATGGGCAGCCTGCCGCAGTACTCATGGGCTGAGGTGAGAGGTTGCAGTGGGAATTGGTCAGTCATGGCACCAGTACTGGTGTGCTGGCAGATTGGAGCAGGAGGACAAGGATTTCTGGGAAGCAGGGATCCAGTTTGGGTCCTGGGAAGCTGGTCAGGAGGAGGTTGTGACTCAGTAAACCAGGGCTCCACTCATTTCATCCCTGAAATGTAGTGGTACAATTTAAAAAATATCCACAGGTTTTCTCTGGGAGAAATGTTATTGAGATGCATAATCTGAACGCTGTAGTGTTCAGACAGCAATTGAGACCTTTTTGGTTTATTTCTAAAGAGCTTTCAGTAAATCCAGGGCTTTTCCAGTAACAGCTTTGTATTGCAATTATGTTTTTCTAAAATGTCATTCTCCAGAGAAATGTATTACATGTTCCTAACCCTGGAGAAACGCTTGGTATGTTTTAAACATCACCTTACTTATCTGATCTGTGAGTTTTACTTCTGCTTACTTACTGAGAAAGGTGGAATTAGGAGTTGTGGATGGCTCTGAGGGAAGATGCTGTTTCTCAGTCCCTGCCCTGCTGAGAATGAAGTTTCTTTAAGTAGTTAGTCTGTAAATTCTCTGTGGGTAAGTAGAACTTGTCTCCTGGGCTTCCTCCACTGCACAAGCTGAGTTATTGTGCAGATAGAAATCTCTTTGAGATGCTGGTGTCATGTGGGTCTTGGGTTTGGGTCCCAGAATTTTGTATTTCTGAGTGTTCAGGCATTTCTTTTAATATGATGTGTTCAGTGCTTGTCTGCTAACACTTAAGTTTGCTAGCTAAGACTCTTAAGTGTTCATATCATTTATAGGTGGTAGTTGAAAGGACTCATTAGCTTTTGGTCATCTGGTTGGCATCAGGGTATCTGTGATGTCCACGTGCACATGAGCATTTTCCAACCCAGGTCCAAACCAAAATGTTAATTCCACTGCTTCTCCCAGGTGGAAGGTTTCTGTGACCTGCGACATGCAAGCTTCTTTGCTTTGATATTTATGAGCAAGGAGGGAAGAGAGACAATTATTCCTCAGTATTTCCAGTTCCTGTAGTCCTCTTCCAAATGACAGTCACAGGTCAAGGCCTCCCAGCGGTTTCTCCAGCTTTCCAGGATGACTGAGGATGTGATGCTCTGGAGCTGCGGCTGTTTCTTCTGCCTGTGGTGCAGACCTGCCTCTCTGGAGCTACGTGATGAGACGGATGTCTGTGTTCCTCTGAGCTTTCCAAGCATGAAGTGCACAGCCAGCTCTGAGCCTGGAGTCGAACCAGCACATCTGAGAGGATTCGTGATACAAACACCCCCGGGGAAGGGATACCACTGAGAACGTCTTCTTCACCAGGATCTGCTCGTCCCTCTCACCTGCCTGGCTCTGCCAGCACACGGTGCCAGGTGTCTCCTGGCAGGTGTCTCCTGGCAGGTGTCTCCTGGCAGACTTGCAGCCCTCACCCCTGGCCAGGTAACGGATGCCCGGGCAGCCGTCAGCGCTGCGCGCCTCCTGGAACACGGCGTTTCATCTCCCCGTGCCTGTCTGCCCGGGGATTACGTGCCTCAGCCTGCCCCTTCTGCCTGGGGATTACGTGTGCTTTCACAGAGAGGAGGGATGCGTCCAAGGGCAGCCAGAAAGAGAAGCTGATGACCTCCTGGTGCAGCGGTGATGGAGCAGGGAGAGCAACACCCAGTCTCCGTTCTGTGTGGATTGATGTGGCTGTCCTGTGCGGCAGCAGAGTGGTGAAGCAGAATCTGTGTTTTACTGAGAAGTAGAAACAGGCTGTGTGGAAAAACAAGCTTCTGTGCCAAGCACCTGTGATGGTGATAGGGAGATACCACAGAGGATGTGGGAGTAGCACCTTCTTCAAACCGGAGGGAAAAAGGACTCATCTTTGTTTACGCGTCCTGTCGCCTCCAGTGCTGCTCACCTGGTTGAGCAGATGCTCAGCACATGTTTTGTTCTTTTCCTGTGTTTAATCTGAGATGAAATTGGGTAGACCCAGGGCACAGCCTGAGCCCTATCGATCACAGGAGGAGGGTGAGCTGGTGTGTGTATCCGTGGTCAGGATGCTACCTTCGACTATCACATGTCCCTCTGCCTGTGTTGGTCACAGATGTTAGATGCTCACAGCCAGTTTGGGGAAGGTTTGTGGATGAACTGCTTGAGTATTTGGTGATGTTTTTGTGGTCAGACCTGAGGTATGCTCTTTAGGTGATGGTTGCTGATGATGGTTGGGCTGTGGTAAGCTTTTGGTTATCCCAGTCTTGGACATGTTCACAGCAGTTTAAGACATTGACTAGAAGTGTTGAAGGGTTTAATCCTGAGCACCCTGTCAGCCAGGTGATGTGGACACAATTGGTGGCAGGCCCTGGAGTGTGTGCTGAGCTATTAATTAACTATGGGTGGAATTGAGCCTGGTCTCTGACATCTCTCCCTTCCAGCAGTGGGACCCTTCAGGTTCCCAAAGATAAATCCCTGGGAAGGCAGAGCTAGCTGGGCGGTGACCAGGGATGGATCCAACTCCCCCGAGTCCCTGCTGTATCCCCAGTGACAGTGTGGGGTGCAGAGCAGTCCTGGGGAAAAGACTTTTGTGCTGGAACCCAGTTGCCCCTCGTGAGGGACAGATGAGCATCGCTGTACTCAGGGGTGCTGGGGGACCCGGCAATGCTGAAAACCCCAGGGGCAAACACTTGTCGTGCCTGCAGTTGCCTGTGCCTGGCTCCCTGGGAGGGCTCAGGCAGGCTTTCTCCGCGTAGACATAACAACTGGCAGCGCACAGACTGTCTCTTCCCGCTCCCCCAGCCCCGCTTTCCCCTCGCCTCCCCCGTGTCGTATGCTGCGAGGCGCAGTGCGGTTTTGAATCGGGGAATAACAGCCACGTCCTCGCCGCGCCGTGTTGGGGTGGACGCCGCCGCAGATCGCTCCTTCCGAGCCTGCCCTCCCACGGGCTGCGCCGGGATGCTCCGGGAGTCGAGCGGCGCTGCCGGGAGCCAGCACCCTCCAGTAGGGCTGGGGGCACGGGCTGGGCACCTGCACCCGGGCGGCCACGCTGAGATGTGTTGCATTTAAGTTCCTGAATGTCAGAGCGTGCCATTTATGCCTTCGTTTCTCTTATTCGTTTCAGCCGTTATACAACCAGCCTTCGGACACCAGGCAGTACCATGAGAACATTAAAATGTAAGTATGGGGCGAGAAAGCTATTTTAAATGTCAGGTTGGGCAGTAGACTGGAGCAGGAGGGGTGCCAGCTTGCTCCCAGACCCCAATTAAAGCTGCTGAGGAATTGTGAGCATCCTGTTAGAGCTGCTCTGGGTGCCTGAAGCACAAACAAGCTCCAGGAGCTCAGCACTCAGGAGCTGTAGCTTTAGGTGGATGCTGAAGGTGCTGTTTGATTTTCTCGGGGTGGGGTGGATGTGGTTCTTGATGTTTTCCCAGACAACACTTACCTTAAGTGCTTTCTTCTGTGTTTCTCCCATACTGAAATATGAAATCAGCTGCCTGTGTGTGTGTGTGTGTTTGCATGCAAGAAAGATGAGGTAAAATGAAAAGTTGCAATTACAATTAGATTTTCATGAAGGGCCTCTTGAATGTCTAATAACAACTGGTTATTTCAAAGATACTTACTGAGACTTAGCAATCATCTAATTTGACTTATCACCTCAATACATGATTTAATCATCAGCATGTGTTTAATAACCACAGTGACTTCCTGAACATAGAAGAACTATAACAGATAATGAGAATAGCGATAATTGTGATTATTGTTGGAAATTTAAATAGTCAAACCAGATCTGAAACTTTTTATCTGCCTTGAATGAACTGATGATTGCTCTGAGCTGCCTGCAGCGAGTCTATTTCGGTACCAGCTCGGTCAGCTGGTGATAATCATCTTTAATAATCTATTAACAAAAGTTAATAATCTCTTGCTTTTCAGCGGTATGTTAATTGATCCCAGGGGTTTATAAGGGAAGAGTTCCTGTACCTTTGCTCTAGGGGAGCGTGGTAGGAGGTGGCAATGTTTAGGGACTCTCTGTCCCCAGGGGCTGCAGGGAGGAGGGTTTGGAGATGTGACCCCACTGCTCGCTGCCAGGCCCTGCTCTGTTCCTGCTCCACCCAGAGTTTCCTGTGTCATCCCAGCAATGCTCTCCCTGCAAAACATTCCAACCCAGCATCACCCTCAGCTCCCACAGGCCTTAGAGGTCCCTGTCACTTCAGGGGGCTGATGACAGATAAACCATCTTGTGTGGCCCAAGGAAGTGCTCTCTGCATTGCTGGTTGTGTCTCACCCCCAGCTCTGAGGAGGGGTGGAAGTCACCAGCTCTCGGGCCCCACAGCCATCCCAGTGCAGGTGCTGCAGCTGGCAGTTTCAAGCTGATCGCTAGTGTTGTCCTTGAAAGAAGGAGTTAAAAAGTAGATTCAGATACTTCACCCACTCTGCATTCCCCTGCCAATATTTGTGGGTTTGTGATCACATTTTCCTGTGATTTAAACAGTTTCCTGTCCTGGGTTGCTGCCTGAAAGATGGGTGCAAACAAGAGGGAACTGATTGCGCAGGTCAGGAGTAAAACTGTTAGTAAGAGGTGAAGCCTCATCAAACCAGCCAGCAGAGAAGGTGCTCCCTCCATCCCTGCCTCTGTAGGCATCTGCAGGGTTATCCCCACCCCAGGCAGTGACATTCCCCACGTGGCTGTAGCTGTGGCAGTGACAGACCAAGGAGACGTTGGAACAGGCAGGCTTGGAGTTAATGTTCACTGTGATTAATGCTGCAGAAATACGGGAAGGAAACCACACATTTTAATGAAAAGCCTCCATCTCCTCCTTCCAGAAACCTGGCAATTAGCTGCCTTCAGCTGGTTACTGATGCCAGCCGAGCACAGTTATAGATCTGGGTCAGTGAAAGGCCCCTGAGCAATCTGGGCTCCAGATGTTGGCTGGTTTTGCCCGTGGGTCTGTTTTTTGGAGGTCTTTGGGTCTGGTCTGCACTTTGCTACTTGTTGGTGGACATGCAGAGAAATTGGTATGTCTTTTCTGCCATCTCTCTGTCTGTGCTGCACGTTAAAGGACATTTTGATGCTTGGGAAGCAGATAGGAAATCAAGATTTTGGTGATTCTTCCAAGGAAATGATTCAGAGTCCTTTGACCAAGAGCAAAAGGTATTAAACTTCTCTGTTTTGATTAAGTTATGCTTGGATGTTTACATCTGATCTACAAATTTTCCACAAGCTGAATTTGAAGATATTTTTTTGTCTTTTCCTTGTTCTTAATATGTTTGTGCCGTTCTGCTCCAGAAGAGCAGCTTCTGCTCCATAGCCTGGAGGTGGCTGTTTCCATAGAAGATGGAGTGAATCCTCATGGTGCTGGGAGACACCAGCCAGATGCATTAGAACATCAGGAGAGCTGCCAGGACACCACAGGTTATATTTTGCCAAGGTGTAATTGGATGCAGATTCTCCAGAACAGCTTCACTCTATGCAGATTTAGCCATTATGAAAAAGCCTTTTGGCAGATTGCTGGAAAATCATCTGGGTTGTGATTCTGTCCACAAATCCTTACTGCATCCTGGCTGTGTTGGGCCAAATGGGAACTGCCCCCATGTGAAGCTGGTTTGGAGCCTCATAGGCACAAGATGTCCAGGCTGTTATTGTCACAAATACCTTTCATAGCTTTTTTTGGTTTTGTTTTTAAGCGCTTCTTAGTGTGAATTTTTTATTCTCAGTTGAATGTTTGCAAGTGTCAGTGGGAAGGCATTTGAATATCAGAAAGCCAGGATTCCTCGATTTCTCCACAGCTATACTCTCTGCCTTGCAACACTCATTTAATTCTCCCTTCTTGTTTGCTTTGCTTTTCAGCTGGGATGAGTCACGTATGCTAATAGAGCTGACTGGGGAGTTACCGGGAGAATTTCTACTCTTACTAAAATGTTACCGGTCTCTTATATTCATGGAGTTTTATGGCCTGTCTCCTATTCAGTACAGTTAAAATTAATTTCATGCCCCAGTTCATTCCAGTGTTTGCAGCTTCAAAAGCTTTTAAGTCCTATTTAGCTGCCTTGCTGTGCTCCGTTCCTCGTCTGCGCGGTCCCTTTGGTTCACCTGTGAGTGCAGGCTTCGAGCAAACATGGTTAATTTTGTATGCTACATCTGCTGCGGGATCCAAGGCACCCTTGAGTGGTTTGTTCCAAAGACTTGACCTACCTTTGATGGGACCGTGTCCTTTCTGTTTGAAATATCTGCATTGTTGGAGGGAAGGGCTCTGCCACTTCCTCATCAAGAGAAGAGGAGGGCTAAGATGGCATTTAGTTCCCTCATTTCATAGGGATGGGTGAGCTTTGCTCCTGTGGCTGGCTTGGCCCTTGCTGTTTTTCAAGGTGAGAATTTTTTGGCTTTGCAGCAGACTGAAAAGTTTCTTCAAGATGCATCACAGTCCTGAGCACAGCTGGAAACCACTCGAGTGATTCTGCATCAGTTGAGAAGGCTACAAAAGACTCTTTTTATACATCTTGATGAAATACAACAAATGCAGAATGTGCTGGTGCACCAGTGAAGCACCAGTGCCTCTGGTCAAGGTCTTTATTCCAGTGTTTTGCCAGCTTGGTTGTACCAGGATGAGAGCTGCCCTTCCCACCCTGCCACTGTAGTGACTGCGTATTCCCCAGGCTCAGGCTCCAAAGATATTAACCTTCTTTCCTCCAAGTGTTTGAAAAATGACAAGATGTTGTTCACATGAGCAGGATCAATTACCTGCTGTCTGTCTGAAGAGATATTCTCCAAGGGGGCCTTCATCTCTACGGCGGGAGATTCCTGCTCGGTCAGCCATGAAAAACAGCCCGGCAGGACTCTCCTCCCCCCTTTCCCAAAGCAGTCATCTTGCAGTCATATTCTGTGAGACTTGTATTTGAAAGCAAAATGTGAGCTTCCCTGAGCCTTGAAAGAGCAGACTAAAATCAAAGTGAATAGCCCAGGGAACGTGCATGCAAGGTGCTGTTCACGGGGCTTGCTTTAAGCCTCCCCTTTAAGAACTTCTCCTTGCTTTACACTGAAATTCAGGAATGTTGGGGTGAAATCTGGCTGTGTCCCCTCAAGATGCTTAGAGAGGTGTTGGAGAACCTCTCTGAATGTACAGTTAAAACAGATGGAGAGCGTGGTGTGATTTGGGTTTTCTCACGTGCCCAGACCCAGCAGCAGCAGAGCTGAATGCACTGTTAATATTTGCACATCTGGGTTGCTGTCTGCAGCTGAGAGATTCTTGGGGAGAGGGTAGGAAATCTGCCTCTGCAGAATCAAAATCTGAAGTCAGGATTTTCAGAGAGATTTCAAGGCTTCTGAATCTCTTTTTGTTTTCTAAGTGCCCCCCCAAAAGAGCAGAACAGCTGTCTTCTGAAAATCTCAAACTGCGGCCTTCCAAATCACTTGTCACTTTGGGAAATTTAAGTCATCTTTTCATTACTTGTTGTTTAGGGGATTTAGTAGCACTGGATTGCCTCTAAATTCATAGTTGAAGCCTGACATGTAACACAAATGTTCTTTCAAACCCTGTCATTACTAATGCATTCTCTTTCAGGTCTTTTTATTAGTGCTTGTAGACATTTTCCTCATTAGAAATTCACCTAGCAGCTCCCTGCTCATCCCATTCAAGGTTTCTCATCTCTTTTATTCTCTATTGGCATGCACCAAGGCAGCAGATTACCTAGTGATGAATTACTAAATGATGGAGACACACACTGCTGCCTTCTGC
Source organism: Chloebia gouldiae (assembly GCA_003676055.1). Lineage (NCBI taxonomy): Eukaryota > Metazoa > Chordata > Aves > Passeriformes > Passeridae > Chloebia > Chloebia gouldiae. The sequence continues at coordinate 372,576 of QUSF01000066.1, read as the reverse complement.
TTCTTCCTCTTGCCAGTAAAAAGCCAATTACTGGTTTGGGGGGGACTATCTTGCAACACTTGAGCTTGTGTTGTCAATTTGGGCTTCAGGGCAAGGCAGAGGTGTTTCTGGGCACCAACAGCCTGCCTGACTGTACATCCAGAGTTAGAAACCTCTGCCACTTCACCTTCAGAGGCACTGTTGGTGCTGAGGGTTTAGTCCATCCCAGTGCCCACGGGCTCTGGGGTAAGTAACTAAAGATCTGCTTTGCTATTCTTCCCCAGAAAGTGTTTCTAAATATTGCAAGGAACTGCCCTGAACAGCTGGCTTTCCAGGAGCGTGCCCTGCCTTGGGGTTAGTAGGTTACAGTGTGTTAGCAGCTGGAGCTGTGTGCTCCAGCCATTTCAGAGCAAGCAGGGGATGCGTGCAGTGACCTGTGAGCAGGGTGAGCTGCTCCCTGCCCTCGCTGGGGGAGTCCTGTGGCTGGGGGGAATCAGTGGCTGCCCTGAGCTGCAGCTGGGGATGCTGGCACTTCCATGCACAGGAGCAGGCGTGGCAGAGGGGAGGACAGAGCTCTTTTGGTCTCCATTGCCTCTAGGCTGGTTTCACCTCGCAGCGTTCTTGCTGTGCTCCTCAGGTCTCCTGGTTTGCTGCTCTCTCATCTCCCTGTGTTTTGTTTGGCTGGAGCTTCCTTGGTTTCCTGCCCTTGCCTGTGTGATCCATCTTGCTGTACAATGGCTTTGCCAGCTGCTTGCTGCCTCCTTCCCATCACTCTTTGAGTTTGGTCCCTACTTTGTTTGCTCTGGCTGATGAAAGACGTTCCTGTGTAATTAAATACCACTGATCAGTTTTGCTCAAATAGCAAACTTCCTTTCATCTCCTCTTGCACCGGTTGAAGGTCTTGGCCAGGTGTGCTGCCATGCATCAGCTCTTTGTGTCCTTTGGGAGCCTTCTCCCAGAGCTTTGGCAGGCTCCACACGTGGCTACACACCAGCACTGACACGCATGCGTGCACCCACATCCCTTTAATGTCGCAGCCTCCGCAAGGATCCTGGCCAAACCGTTCGTGTGGACCTGGGCCAAGTGGCTCAAAAGTCAGAGTTACAGGTTCTCTCCTTGACTGGCTCCATTGTGAAAGACATAAAACAAAAGCCACCTTGGGCCAAGCCAGTGAAGGTGGAAGCAGCTGCCTCCCACAGGGCTGGCTTTGCTTTGCTCGTGGTGGGAGGTGGGTTTCACTCGAAAGTTTGGAGAGCTGTGCTCCTGTGTGGGGCTCACCTGTCAGGGCAGTGGGGCAGGGGGAAGAGAATGAGTTCTGCAGCACAGGGAAGTCAGGAATGGATGAATTGTTGACCACAAGGATAGGGCAGCCTCTGAACACCAACTCACCAGGAGCTGGGGGTGCTCTGTGTCCATGCCAGTGTCCTTAGGGACACTGCTGGGAGTAAGGCAGGGAGCTCTCATGTCCTCCCCACCTGGCGTGGTGTGACATGCCAGCCCAGCAATACTTTAAACTGCCCACAAGAGTCACTGTTGCTTTATCTAAGGAGCTCCCATTCCTCCTGCCTGGGAGCTGCCTGATTCCTTCACCCCTGTGCAGGGCTCCATCCTTGATGCTTTCCCCAGAAAACCACAGGACTCGGGCAGGGCAGGAGGTGAAGGGAGGAGGGCTGGCACCTTGCTCGAGCAGCCCTTGCCATGTGCCACTCCACAGTGGTTATTTCTGTGCCCAGCTCCCAGCAGACAGCCCTCACCTTCCTCGCCTGTGCACAGCAGTGGTGCTGGGCTGCTGATTTGCCCAGGGAGCACAGCGTGTGCTTGGGAGACATGTGGCCCGAATTAACCTCCCTGCAAACGGTTTCTAAGTAACAGCAGTACGTGTAGCAAGATAAACTGTGAAGCCTATTTATATTTACCAAGATTGTATTAACCTTTGAAAGGTTGACCTTATGCAAAAACAAAACAAAACAAAAAGATAAAGTGGCAGAAACATTCAGGGCATGAGGGGGTTTGTTGTTGTTGTAATCCTTTCACTCTTTGATTACTTCAGCCTTGGTGGTGGTAAACATGCACTGGCTTTCAAGGCATTCCTGATTTTTGCAGCTGCAGAGCCATTAAGCCTTTGCCTGTATTTGCACTTTCAAGGTCAGCCATGATGCACAACTCAAGGCAACCCATCAGCTGCGTAAGAGCTGCTGATTTCCTTCATTTGCTCTCCCGTTTTCTGAAAACTTGTGCAGCAGATCCAGCATGTCAGAGCCCCACGCTGCTCCTGGATGTCACCCAGGCTGACGTGGGGAGGGCAGGGCTTGATTTAGCTGGGCTGGCCCCAAGGGACAATCCGTGACCTCTTGTTGGGGACCATCTCACACATGATCAGCATTAGCACTACCCCAAAGGTTTCCTTGTGTTAGAGCTTCCATGAGGGTCAGGAATAAACCAACAACGGGAATGTGTTCGTTGGGCGCCGTGACCCTCACAAAGAGCTGAAGCCTTGGAAGGAAATGTGTCTGATGAGTCTCTGCAGGAGGGTTTGCTGCCCACTGAGGCACCACGCAGTGCTGGGGCCACGGAGGAAAGCTCACTGTGTGTGATGTGAAGGGATGCAGGAGCCTGTGAGGAGCTGGGGCTGGCAAACAAGTGCTGGAGGGAGCTGTGGATCCCAGGGCAGCACTTGCTCTGCCATCACTGTCCTTCCTGTGAGTGCCCATGCATGGTTCAGTGGTGTAGCAAGAAGAGAGTTTAAAAAGGGAAAAATGTTGATTCTTTCTGCAATGTTCTCTGTTCCTAAACTTAGCCAGGACTGCCCCCAGTTCTCTCTAAGTGACTTGGGCCCTCTGCCCCTTCCCAAACAATCCTGTTTGCTGCTAATTATGCTGAGGGATTTACAAGGGCGGGAGGGTGGTTTTTCCCTCCCTGCTAGCCACACTGGAGGGGAATGAGGAAGCAGCAAAGGGTGTCTCTTCATTCGGCTAAATCCCACAGAATATGCCTCCATGAGACTGCTAAGCTCCTGATCAGTAATTACACACTGCAGCTCTGCCTTTAATCAGGATAAAAGACTTAAGGAAACTCCTTTGCCCCTGGTCTGTACCTTTTACCTAGAGATTTTATTGCTGTGAATATTAGCAACAGAAACCACCACAGGAGCTCAGCTCTGGGGCTCATGCTGGCTCTGGGAGCTCCTGCAGCTTTTTCAGCTCTGTTCTGCTCCTGTGCTGCTTCTCCTTGAGCAGTTGTTTCACGCTGCCTTTAGAAAGTAGAAAGAAGAAGAAAGGGAGGGGATGTCTGGGCAGACGCCGGGTGGTTGGGGCTGTGGTGGCCAGTTTCCCCCTTGAAGTCCTAATTCTGCAAGTGGCTGAACTCTCCTGGCTGGTTGTTTGCAGCTTTGTCAGGCATGGCTCTGAGGAAGCGAGAGGTCAGGAGATAAGTGCTACAAGCCCTGCTGTGATCTGCCTCCTTATCAGGGCCTCAGAGCCCAGGGCTGACCATGTGTGCACCAACATCCCCATCGCTGCTGACCTGGTGGTCTCTGCTTGGGGCTGCCACCTCCTGCCATGCAGAGCTTGGCCTGAGCCCCCCCAGCTCTTGGGCACCCACTGGGTTTTGCAGAACAGCGTGAATTAATGAAGGAACAGCCTGACCCATGGATAGATGCAGAGCTGAGTGTCTGCCCACCTGTGGTGCTGAGAAGACAGGGAAGGTTTGCAGTGGGACTTTATTAATTTAGTTCTCAACTTCAGTCCTGGTTTACCCACAGATGTGGGTGAAGTTTCCCCTGTCAGAGGGTTTGTTAGTCTTTGTCTAACTGAGCTCGAGGTCTGAGATAAGAGCATTTGCTGTTCTGAAGTTGATGCAATTCCAAGTTAAGGTGGAAACTGTGCTGCACACTCTTTTGGGCGTGGGGAAAGCCAAGCTGTGTATTTCAGCCGCCTCGTTAATCAGATCTCATCTTTTTTTCTCTCTCTCTTTACAGAAACCAGGCAATGCGGAAAAAGTTAATTTTATACTTTAAGAGGAGAAATCATGCGCGCAAACAGTGGGTAAGTGATTCCCTCAGACCTTATTTTATATGTATAAAAGAGCGTAATTTATTATGTGAGAAAGAAAAGGATGGTTTCCAGCAGAGAGGTGCTGGTAGTCTGTACTTTGCCTGTTATATTACAGTGGAATCTCTCCTGCTTAAAATAACACGTGAAGGAGAGGTCCCGGAGCCTGCTGCAGGCAGCACCTCCCTCTGCAAGTGCCTCCCACAGAGCAAACACTTGGGGTTGGCTTAATCACAGCAGAGCCCATCATTGATCTCAGAAAGCCTATTCACAGCATAAATGTCTATTTTGTGAGTAATTGAACCCTGAGAGAGGTGTGAAACAAGCTGACTCTGCTTCCGGTAAATGCTCTGAAGGCTGCTCTGCCTCCTTCCAGCTGACCACAGAGCAATGTTCTAGGAATTTGTGGTTTAAAAACAAAATTCAAGCTCAGGGCCAGTTTGTTTCTAGGCAGCGTTGCCTGCGAGAGAGTTTCGGTGACCTTTGAGGTCACGGGTCTTGGTTGGGTAAGGGCAAGGCAGGGCTGATCATGAGGCTTCAAAGGCGTTTGTTGCAAAGTCTGCAGTTATTAGAGGAGAAAGTTTGAGTGGGTTTCACAGAATTTGTACGTTTTTGGTGCTGACACTTGCAGTGGTTCCCAGCAGGAGCTGGAAGGCAAAGCCAGCACAGAAGAGGAAATGCCAGACCAACCAATGGCTCCCACCAGGAAGGTGGATTTTGCAGTGTCTTTCTGTGATGGGTGATTCAGCTCACAGGGCTTCATGTTTCATGAGTACAATGTAAATACTGTCTCCTGACTCGTTGTCTCTCTCCTGGGGCAGCTCAAGAGTCATTGTTAGTGTCTTGCACTGGCAGTGGTGCAGCTTTTCTCAGTGTCTTTAGGGCTGGTTTTGGACAAAGTGCCAAAACAGGGAGGAACTGTTGGAAAAACTCAAAATAGCAAGCCTGGGAAGTGGTTTGAAGGCTGTACCTTTAAAAGTAACTTCCAATACATACATTTCTGAGGCAGATACCACATTATTTTCTAATTTATTTTGAATAATTCTTTTCCTTCCTCATGCTTTCTGTTTTCATGCTGTTTTCTACCAGTATTCCAAAAGCCACAGACGTTGCATTCCTAAAGAATAGTACCTAAATACATGTTCATTTAGACTTATCCATGCCCAGGGCAAGGGGTTTCAGGGCTTACAACTCCATCAGGATGTGGCACGGCAGTCGGGTGATGCTCTGGACACCTCCCCTCCTGCAGCTGAGGACTTCTGCATGGTGGGAAGTGGGTCAATATTCCCTTCCTCAGAAAAGGGATTGCAAAGCATCACGTGGTTTTCTTGGAAGCAGGAGGGAAGTGCCCAGGAACTGCTTTCTGGTGGAAATGGCTGGTTACTGTGCTAAGCCTAGAGTGAGTTGCTGTGTGTGAATATCAAGGAGCTGGGGGAAAAGGTTTAATTAGGCTGCAAGAGCACAGTTCCTAAAATACGACTTGCAGTAAAGTCGCCTGTCATGCAAAATAGGTGAATTTCTGCCAGCCAGTTTATTCAGTGTCCTTGAAAGGGGATTTTTCAGTTTAGGGAAGCATTTTGCCTATTCTACAAAATAGGCAACATACGGTTGCTGAATTTGCAAAGTGAATACATTTGCTGATTCTGTTTGCAAAATGGGTATGCTTAGCTATTTTTCTGCCTATTTTGTAGCAGACCCTATTTTTAGCAAAGCCCATCCACATGCCAGCGTTTCTTTCTGGCTCTTTTACTTTCTGGGGTATTGTTGCTGCCTGGGGCTGGCTGGAGCAGGGTCAGAGCTCGGTCGCCACAGGGTCCAGCCCTGAGAGCCTCATCCCAGAGGATCCACAGGGCTTCCTCCTGTCTCCACTGAGGTCAGCACAGCAGAAGACATTTAATTGCCACGGGGGTGATGATGCAGAGAGGGAATGGTGAAGGGAGCTGTTCTGGGTGTGAGAGATTTGTCTCCATCAGCCAAGAGAAGAAAACCGCGGGGCTTGCAGAGGAATTGGACTGGTTCCTCCTGTCACCTTCGCTCTTCTCCTCCCCTCCAGAGAGCTGCTCCGTTCCCTGGAGCTGTGGGAGCGTGGGCTGCGGGAGGGCTGGGGCTTGGCACAGCCCACAGACTGCCTTCAGCTGCTACGGCGGCGTTACTATCCATCCATTTTTAGATCTGCGTGTCAGGTCCCATTTGGCTCGCTATCACTTACTTGTGTGCTTGAGAGGCTGATGGGCTGCTGAGCCCAGCCACGAGGGGAGCAGAGGGGGCACCACGCTAAAAGCCAGCACAGGTGGCTGCTCAGGAGTGGACACGCTTGCTTAGAGCTGCCCAGAGGAAGCCTGGAGAAGGAATAGATGCTTCTGTTCCTGAGCTTCTCCTGGTGGTGGAGCTGTGATGATCGGAGGAGTTTGCAGTGCTGTAGGGTATCTGTAATCCTGGATTTTGAAGGATGCAGGAGATTGGAGGGATGGGATGATTGGAGATTGGAGGAGATTGGAGATTGGGGATGCCACAGCCCAGCCCAACTGCAGTGGGGTTTGAAGTTTGTATGGTTTGGGAGTTCAGGAAATGCTCAGCCAGTCCATTATGAAGCCGTGCTCATAATGGGCAGAGCTGTGCAAGGCAAACTTTGGTACTGCTGCCTGCTGCCAGGGTGTGAGCTGCTGTGGAATCAGCCTGGTGACGTTGATGTTGCTTTTTCCATCTTCAAATGCCAGTTCCTTAGAAGAGGAGTTCAGGATAAAGCTTTTGTCGAGTTCTTCCAAGGAGTGGAAGAAAAGGAGGAAAAAGAGCTGCCCTGCTGGCTGTGAAGCAGCCAGGGTTGTGCCAGGTGGCTCTGCTGGGGTGGTGGCAATGTGGGACCCAGCCCTGGCTCATTCCCACGGGGAATGACAAACCTTTCAAAGCCTCAAGGCTTCTCAGCAGACCGAGCCCTCGTGCTGGGCTCCCTCCCGGCCGTGCTGCAGGCTGGCAGCACTGGGCACCAGCTTCATAAACTTCATGGGGTATTTTTAGCTTCTTCCCAAATGTGATGCTCTGAAAGCAGGAGGATGTAGCAGATTGGCTGGCAGGGTGGGAGCTCTCGTTTTCAGGGGGCTGATGGCATTGCTTTGGGAGAGGTGAAAACGCAGCAGCTGTGATTTCGCCAAGCTGCCGCAGGCTGTTGGTGTTACCTGTAGCTCCTCGCCCAAAGTGTGAGATACCCCATGTGGGCTTTCAGGGCATTTTAATTTCTGTTCTCCTTCCTTGTTTTTATCTTGTGGCTGTTTCCTTCAGCTCCTGACGAAACCCCAACGCTTCATGTGCATCCATGCAGGGCAGGACAGTCTCTGGCTCCAGGCATGTGGGAATTGATTTATTTGCAGGGGAAGGTGTTAACCTGGCTCAGCTCTAGGGCTTGAAGTGCCCTATGTACCTCACATTATTGTTGAGGTGCCTCCAAAAGGCCAAGGAGATCAAAGATGTGTTGCTGTTCTTGGATTATTGCCAGGTCCAGGATGGACAAACCAAACCCGTGTGACATAGGCTGCAGATTGCTGTGCATTTCCATTGGTTTGGGTTTTTTTTTTACCTCTCCCAAATTTTCTTTGTGGCCAAGAGCAAACAGGATGAGAACAAAGCGCATCTGGGAGATCCTGCAGCCTCAGACTCCTGGTCATAGGGTGGTGGTGGCAGGAGATGAGTTTATTTCTTTGAAATCTGGATTCCCTGTGTTGCTGCTGTGGTGCTGAGCTGCCCATTCTGGAAAGAGGTGTCAGGGTCAGGAGTGACCTGGGGTTTGCCATTAGAGCAACATCTGCTTTCACTTCCTGATCTGGGGCTTGGAAGGCATTTGTCAGACACCAACTGAAACCCTAAAACCCCTCTGGTCTCCCAGCTGCTCTCAGCTGAGGCTGGGCACCATCACTGCTGCCCCTTCAGTGGCTGTCAAGGACCAGACAGGCATCTTCCCACCATGGACCTTCTCTGTGCGTGGGTGTTCTCCTCCAGCAAGAGTGTGGCTGGAGGAGGGAGAAGAGTCTCCTTGCTCAGTGGCCTCCTGCAGGCACCTGGCTCTCTCCTGGGGTGTGGAGCAGGGGCTCCCTTCCCACCACAGAGCCTTTGGCTGCTGAATCAAGTATCTGTTGGGCCAGAGGATGCTCAAGCAGATGTGAGGGGTGGGTAAGAGTCCTGGTGCCACCAAACACTTTGGGTCTGGAAGGAAAAAGCCTGAGGGTACCTGATGGCCTGTTTTGAGAATTCACCCTTGGGTTGGTCCCCTGGAGCACATCCATGTCCTAATAAATTGTATTTCTTTAAGCAAAATGACTCACGCTCAGCCTGAGCAGCCACAGAGGGCAAGGCCTGGAGGAGCTGCCCTTCCCAGGCACGTCTCTGAGCTCCCTCTCTCCCTCTGCCCTTCCAGGAACAGAAGTTTTGCCAGCGCTATGACCAGCTGATGGAGGCCTGGGAAAAAAAAGTGGAGCGCATTGAAAATAACCCCCGGCGGCGTGCCAAAGAGAGCAAAGTGCGGGAATACTATGAGAAGCAATTCCCAGAGATCCGGAAGCAACGCGAGCTGCAAGAGCGCATGCAGAGGTTAGAGGAGAAGCGGTAGGAAGGGGCTGAGCTGGTATCAGACAGCCTTTCTTTTTTCTTGGGGAATGGGTGTGGGATTTGCTTGTGGGAAGAGCGGGCTGGGGTGGCTCTCGGTCCCTTTTCTCCCTCTCTAGTCAAAGGCAGAAGCCAGCAGACGTGAGTCTTGCTGCTTTTTCCCCAGGGTGGCTCAACAGGCAGCCAAAAGGAGAAAAAATGTCAGCAGCGTGACTGCCTGTCTCACCTCTCCTGCTGATCTCCCAGCTGGCCACATCAGGGCCAGGGGTAGGTCCCTGGTGCTGGCCAGCTGGCTGGGACAGCCCTAATTCCTGCCTTACTGGCGTGCCCAGATTAAGATGTACAAAACTTGCAGGTGCATTTGGTCACATGGATGATTTTTTTACATGCACATGCTTTGATGGGAGCAGAAACATCTGCAGAGGTTATTGGAATGACCACAGACAATATGAAGGGAGCGAAATGTCTCGCTGGAAGGGATGTTCCCTGCCTCTCCCACCCCCTGTCCATTTTCCTCTCCTCATTGGAAGTGCAATTGAGGTCATGTTGTTTTCTGCCAGGAGAAGACACGATTTCACGATCTCCACCCTTCTTGCTGAAAACTCCCTGTCCTTGCCATTTCAACCCTGGCATCTTGCCTGGGGTCACCTGATACGCAGAAAACCTAAACCCTTCTGCCAGCATCCCATCCTTGTGCCCCACTAACAGCTGGGTGGGTCCAAACTTCCTAACTGATGGCTTTATTTTGTCTGAAAGAGAAAGGGAGAAATGGTACTGAGAAATGCTTTAATTTTTTACCTGCTTAATAAAAAAAGTTGTAATTCCTTGGGACGTGTGGCTGTTACTGTAAGGGAAAAATGTCAGTGGGTGGGTTTGATTTAAAACTTCCCACAGCATTTTGCAAACCAGACGTGGTGGCACAGTGCTAATGGCTGGCACTAACACCTTTGTGCCATTGCTGTGGTGGGGGGAACAGGAGAAAATGTGGGGGAGAGTGTGGTTGGGCATGGAATGTCCTTGTGTTCTAGCAATCCAGGAAGTTGACACAGGTAAGGAAAGTGGATTCGAGGCTCTTGACCTGCGAGCCCTAAACACAGGTGCCTTTCCCACAGTGTGGGAGGGGGTGGCCTGCGTGGAACATTGGGATGTGGCTGTTATAGAGGTCAAAATGGTCTTGAACGTGGTTTGCTGCTTGTGAAATGGAGCATCAGTGCCTGAGTGTGTCACTGCCCTTTCCCAGCAGGGTAGGACAGAGGGGCAGCGGCGGGCTCTCCATGTCAGCCGCACGCAGCGAGCACGAGGTGTCCGAAATCATCGACGGGCTCTCGGAGCAAGAGGTGAGACCAGCTTCTCCTTCCCCCTCCTCCTCTTCACCCCTCACTCTGTCTTCTCTGAGGAAGCCAAGACAGGACTGACAGGTCACATGGTGAAGTCCTATCCCAAATCCCACTAACTTTAGGTCCCGCTGAGGTTGCTGTGATGCCAAACACTTTCTGGATAGGATCCAAAGTCAGAGGTTTATTTAACACACATCAGCATCTTCCCAGCCATGTGAGAGATGAAATGGAGCTGTGCAATGTTTCTGCCAGAGCAAAACATGGAGCTGGTGGCCAGTAGGTTGGGTTTATCAGCACCTGGCTGTCACTTAGGGACTGGAAACACCAGCATGCTGCTCATCCTGGGTAGCACCCCACAAACACCTCTTGGCTGTGGTTTATACTGGAAGTGAAGATGGGAAGGGGACAGGGAAGGGGCAGGGAGCCAGCACCCAGGCTGCTGGGTGGAGGGTTTTTTTTCTGTTTCATTTTGTTTTGAATGGGCTGTGCGACTTGACACAGGGGAATCCTATGGAATGAATGGTTTGTACGTGAGCCAGTTGGCCCACATCTTCTGGGAGTGCTCCATTCATCTTGAAACATCCCTGTGACCTCGGCTTCGTTTGGATCTGGTTTCACAAGGGTTCCACTCTCTTGGCACGGAGGCGAGCTGCAGTGAATGGATCATGCTTGGGAGGGGAGAGCAGCCATTGCCCAGCAATAGCTGGGATGTTTGCTGCCTGTGCACCACGGCTGATCCCTCTCTGGGATCCCAGGCACTTTGCTGTGAGCCAGTTAAGGTGACAACGTGGAGGACACGGATCTTGGAAGCCAAGGGCAGTTTCACAGCCCTGCAGAAGTGCTGGCCAAGAGGAGCGTTAGCTGATCGCATCCATCCCCCTGCACAGCGTGCTGCTCAACTCCAGCCCAGCAGCCGCCTGCTGAGCCCCAAATCTGCTTTGCTTGTCTCAGAGGAGACCTTAAGAGCTTCCAGCTCTTCCACAGAGTTGGAAGGAGCAGGGAGGTGAGAGCTGGGGAGCATCTCTGGCAGCATGGCCAACTCTCCGCCGCAGCGTGTTGCTGGAGAGGGGCTGGCTGGTGGGGTGTAGTGGCAGCACTTGGCACCCTGAGAGGCCCTGTGCCCTCAGCTGTGGGCAGTGCTCCCACCAGTGTCCTCTCTGCTGTGCACAGGGGCTTCTCCTGTCACCAGGGGTGGTCTGCAGTCACCCAGGCTGATGCTCCAGCTGTGAGCTGTTCCTCACCTCCCACCTTGAGGCAAGTTGAGCAGTCAGTTTCTAAACAGGAGGTGTCCTAGTGAGGATGAGGAAGGCAATCACGTGTGTTGAAATGTCCATATCTGTGCAGAGAGATGTGCTTTAGTGGGAGGAGGAGGTTGGGTCTTATCAGGCACAGCAGGGAAGCAGAGCAGCACTGGGCAGGCCGGAGTCAGCAGCTTCTTGGAAGGGTTGGCCATGACTGTTCTCCCAGGAGCCAGCATCTGGCTGTGAATTAAAACAGCAGCACTTGAGACCTGGCCTTCCTGGGACAAGGGTTGGACTTTGAGCAGTGGCATCCCAGGTGACAGGGAGGACTCAGACTGATGGTGCAATTGAAAGGGGGTGACCAGAGCATCCCTTCATCCCTGCAGGATGGATCTGTGCCAGGGGATCACCAGCAGCTCAGCCAAAGGGACAGTCCTGGCATTTGAGCAGAACACAGCACAAATGAGACATCAAATTGGCCTCTCTGTTGCAAACACTTAAGGAAACCAGTGTGCCCAGTCTGTCCTGTCCTGGTGTGCAGCTGGGGCTTTGGATGAGCTTTGTGCTCCATAGGATGGATTAAAGGCATCAGATTATGTCTCAGGGTGTTGCAGTAAGGAACGACAGCCCCATTTCAGTGACATGTGAAACCTCCTGCAACAATTCCCATGGAAGGGAAACGTGTCTCCCTCTGGCCACCTTTGCAAAGCTGGCCCACTTCCCTCACAGCTGGGGTGGGGGCTGAACCTCCATGTGGCTTAGGAGGCTGGGAGGGGGTCAGCATTGCCTGTGCCACCACTGCTTTGACTTATTTCTCATCATGGTCAGGAGCTCTTTCACTTAAGTCAGACATTTCCACACAGGATCTCGAAGCCTTTTATTCCAAAATGAAAGATTAATTGTTTCCTGGCTGACAGCTACAGCCTCTTTCAGCGTTTAATTTACAATTACTCCGGCAATAAAGCTGTCTAGTGCTTGCTTTTGAATTCTCCTGTTCCTCCTCCTGTCCTTTTCCTCTGGAACATCTGTCCCGGCGGTCCCCGCGGGGCCGTGCTGCTGACCAGCTGTGCTCTGTGCTTTCCCCCAAGAACCTGGAGAAGCAGATGCGCCAGCTCGCCGTCATCCCGCCCATGCTCTACGACGCCGACCAGCAGCGCATCAAATTCATCAACATGAACGGCCTCATGGATGACCCCATGAAGGTCTACAAGGACCGGCAGGTGATGAACATGTGGAGCGAGCAGGAGAAGGAGACCTTCCGGGAAAAGTGAGTGCAGCCCACAGGGCTCTGTCTGTGCAGCCCTTGGGAGTGTGGGCAGGATCCCTGCAGGATCCCTGCTGGAGCCCCGGCACACTGAGGCACGAATATCCCCAGTGCCTGGCTTGTCCCCCACAGACACATCCCGAGCTGCTGTGTGACCCTGAACCACAGGGTGAAGCTTCTGCACAGAAACTTCAGGTCTTGCTGGTTGGGGTGTTCCTGTCCCTCTAGAAAGCTGCTGCTTGTGATATCAGGAAGTTTTTCAGCTTTTGCATTCCCTGTTGTATCAGCCAGTTTAAAGATAATGCCAGGGAAGCCCAACACCCCATACACATTGCCTTTCTGGATTTTCATGCTGCCCTTTGGGCACTCTGTGTCCAGGGGATTTTTGGAGCTGTCAGCATCCAAGCCCCTTATGCAGACCCCCTCAGGCTGCAGCTTCCAGGTGGTGCTTGTCCCTCAGTGCTCCATCCTGCTGTCTGCAGGATTTGCCACCGGCTGCTGTTTCCATGGATGTGTTCCCACACCAGACACGTGCAGACTCTGGCTGTGGTGCTTTCTCCTGTTTGCAAGCAGTGCTTGAGAACAGCTTGGCTCTATCAGTGAGATCACCTGGGGAGTCACTGATTCCTTCCCTGGCTACCACTGTGCTGTCAGCCAAGATGTGGGTGCTCAACTTGGTCTCACATCCAGACTCCCCTGTATCCCACAGCCCAGCGGGGACCCAGGTGTGTTTGCATGGAGGACTGGAGTATCCTTGGTGCCCCCAGTGTGCTGTGAGTGTCTGTGAAAACGGAGCTGGAGTTCAGCTTCCAGTGGGATGAGCTCTGCTGGAGCTCCCTGCTGTGGACCTGAGGGACATGGAGGTACATGGATGCACCAGGACCACTTTGTCCTGAGCAGCAGCACCACTTAGTTTGGCCTCTGGACAATCAGGGGATGGCTCCATGGATTACCAGCATGCCTGTGGCCTGCCATGCTGGAAGCCTCTCTGTGTCCAGGATCATTCCTCCTCCCCCTGCTCGTCAGGACTCCTGTTTGCAGCTGAAGTAATTAATTGCCAAGATGGATCGAGAAAGAACAAAACAAGCAAACCAGTTCCAAGCCTTTGATAGAGGAGAATCCTCATTGCTAATTAGCATTAAAATGTGCCACTCCAAAGAGCGAGGCTCGCCACAAATGACGCAAAGGCTAATTACTCGGTCTTTAATGGCAGGGCTGGGCCTGGCTAATGGGGCTGGAAGAATCCACACCCAGTGTGTGCATCCTGCAGTGCACGGTGGATTCTGTGTCATCACTGTGGGTGATGCAGAGCTCGAGGCAGCAATCCAGCAGGGTTTCAGGGCTCTCACAAAGCTCATTTTGAGAGATTGGTGCTCAGGAGCTGTAAGGAGGGTGCAGGGAGTCCTGCCCCAGCTCTCCCCCAACCTGGCGTGCTGGTGGCTGAGCTGCCTGCTGTGCTGCAGCTTCTGGCCTGGGTTTTTAAGGTGAACTGGAGTTGTATCATCCGTGATCATGACCTAGAGCTGGCCTCCTCCTGAGACCAGGAAAACTTGGTTCAACCTTTTGTTCATCCCACTTGGCAGAGGCTGTTGGAGTAAACAGGCAAGCACTGCAAGGCTGACAAGCTCCAGGTCTGAACTATTTTAGCTGTCAGAACATAATCACGAGGAAGAACCTGATTTGATTTGCTTCTGGGCAGGATTTCAGCTCTGTGTTGAGAGCCCATTGCTGGCCTACTCCCAGGGAAGCTGTGGTTTGCTGGTGAAGGAGCAGGGTGCTGCTCAGGCATCGAGGCTGTGTCGTGCTGGGCAGTGTGAGAATGCAGCATCCATCTCTCATTATGGGGAGATGGCCTGGCCCGTGAAAAAGTGTGGATTGTTATCTGCATTGCCCCAACAGTGTGTTAGCATCACTGATAACATGGCCTTGAAAACCCCGTCCTGTGGTCAGCCTGGGTTTGTGCTGTGTGCAGAGCCAGCTCTGGCTCCATGCCCTCACCCTGGGTTGTCTGAGCAGCCCGTCTGGTTTGCTTTCTTCCTTGTTTTTTGTCCCCCCTAGCATTTCTGGTTTTTGTTCTGGTGACCAGTTATGGTGACAGGGATCTTGCGGTGCCACCCAAACCATGTGGGAGTTCTGCATCAAGAATGGCATCAGTGTGGGTGACAGCACCCATGTCCTGCTGCCATGGCTGGAGTTGGTCATGCCCTCACTGAGTTCAGCTGAGTGCCTTAACTCCAAGTTTAGCATTGGGACAGAGCAGCAAAAGCAGGAGAGAGCTGTGCCAGTTGCCCTAGGGGAATCACTGGCAGGGCTGGAGACGTGAGTTCCTCATGTCCTGCCCATGTTACACCCACACCACAACTCTCCCACCTTTTGCTTCCGATCCATTTCCCCAGGGCACAGAGCTGTCATTTCCTGGGAGCTGGCAGAGCTGCATGTGCTGAATGTGGCTCACCCTGGCTGCTCAGCTCCCTGGGGCAGAGCCTGTGCTGGTGGCCACCTCTCCTGGCCCAAAGTCACCTCTCACTGGGCTGTCCGTGCGTTGGCAGCACATTGTTATCTGTGCTGCCAGCAGCAGCACCTCCTGCCAAAGGCTTGCTGGCCCTCGGTGCTTCCACACCGGCTAGGCACGGGGCTTTGTTGGAGGAGGCATCTCTGCTAGTGGGGACAGCTTCCCCTGAGCGGGCAGTGTACCCTCCTGGGCTGCCAGAGCCAGGGATGAGCTGGCTGACAGCTCCTCCACTTGCTGGGCATGAGGCAGCGTTCATCGGAGCTGCTGTGCCCCTGGGGATCTCCCGAACAACTCAGCAATGTGGCAGCTCTGTGCTTCCTCCCAGGGTTTGGGTTTCCCTTCCTGTCTTTTGCAGCTGCTCCCAACAGCCCACCATGGCCACGATGTGGGGTGTCATAGCAACTCCTTGCCAGATCCTGAGGCCTTGGCCAGGTGTGCCTGCCCTGTCCTGCTCGTGGTACAGGCTTGGGTGGCCATGTGGTCAAGCACAGTGATGAGCAGCCCTCCAGCACTGCCAGCCCCCCTTTCCCACCCCATGATGAACATTTGCACATCGAAGCTCCCAACCAGCCCAGCCCCACTGGGCTAAATTTAAAGTTCCTGTCTTTCTGGGAAGCTGAGCAGCAAATATTTTTCTCAAAGCCCAGATTCCATCTGGGAGCTGGCCTTGCTGCTCCGGGCACGCAGGGCACGGCAGCCTAGATGTGAGAGGGTCGAGCCAGCACCCACAGTAACCCTCTCCCTCTCTCTCTGCAGGTTCATGCAGCATCCGAAGAACTTTGGCCTGATCGCATCCTTTTTGGACAGGAAGGTAAGCCTGCCCGCCTGGCTGCCTCTCCTCGCACCACTTGGCTGTTGGTGCTGGGGCTGCCAGCAGATGCTGAGCACCTGAGGGTGGTGGTGGTGGTGGCTCCAAGCCCCGGGCACGGTCCAGACGCCTCCCGGCTCCCTGCAGAGACAGGACTGAGCTGGGAGCCGAGGTGTGAACAGCCGGCCCGGCGCGTGGGCAGCGCAGCCCCTGATCCGCCGGGGAGCATCTCCCGCAGGCATTCTGCACCACCAGGCTGTCACACGGGGGGTGGGCACCCAGCTGGCCCAGCACAAAGCAGAGGGCTCTCTTTGCTCAGGGAGAGGGAGGTTTTTGAGGGTGGATTGAGTCCATTTCATGCAACAGTTCGGGTGGGTGTCCTGAAACCACACACAGCTCTCCTTGGTGTCTAGGAATAGCTGTTCACAGGAGCTGCCTGACCTTTCCCAGACCTCCTGTGTTGTGCTGCCTGGACTTTTTGTCTTTGCTGTTAATTAGGCTGATGGAAGAAAGGTTTGAGAAAAAGACCTGAGGGAGGAGTGAGTCTTTTGTCCCATTCTGAGCAAGGCCAGGTATCTCCCATGTGCAGAAAGACCTGACAGGCCATGTGGGCAGATCCTGGACAGACCCAGCCTGAAAACACAGCTATGTCCATCACTTGAATGCTCTGCCGAGCAAGAAACATTTGAAAGCTGCTTGTTCTCTGATCCTTTTAGTTATTTGCATCCTCTGCCTACCTCATGCAGAGTTTCATACACACAGTGTCCACTCACTCTGAGGGAACCACTCTGCTCTCAGGGGGTGGCCTGCAGAGGTCACTTCCAGCCTAAATTATTCTCTGATTCCTCATAACTCAGCCTGTGGAAATAATTTATAAGACCTTGACCTTCCTGTCCAAAGCAGCAAGGAAGGCCAGCAGCCACCTCATGCTGCTGCTGTTGCTGTAAGATCCCAAGCTCCTCATCCTTTTGCACTCGATAAAGCCGAAAGTGGTGGGACTTGGATGATGCTCACAATCCAGTCTGTGTTCCAAGCTGTAAAATGTCTTCTAATTTTATTTGTACTCGTTTGTAAATCAGGCTGTAATTATGATACAGAACACATCCATTATCCTGTTGGAGAGAGATGCAAAGTATGGCTCAATGTAATGAATTAATAGATTTTTAAATTGCATTATAAAAAAATAGTGATCTTAGCCCTTGGAACAGATGACTGTAAGTTTTTGTGTTCGCGTGTGTGTGTGTATAATCAGGGCTAAATTAGAAAGAGATCCAATTAACACTTTAAAAGTTGCAATCTGTTTTTGCAAATGGTTCCATTCCTTGCAGAGGGATGGGGTGAGCACAGCCCCTGGGCACACACAGCTGCCCCAAGCTCCTGAGGACTCTTGGCATGATGGATCTGGGGGATAATTTTTCTTCATGAAGCCACTGATCCTGAATGTGAAGGTAGCCCAAGGCTGTTGTTAGGTGCCCACCCTGTTCACCACAGGACTTCTCCCAGCCTGGCACACTTTGTGCTGTTCAGGGGCAGGATATATCCTGGCCGTGCCTCCTTGTTTTCATAAGGTGTCCAGTCTGTGGTGGTGTTTGTGGAGCCAACCACTGGAGTTGGGATGGCACCTTCTGAGCTCTGGGATCTCAGTTTGGCCACAGCAAAGTCGGCACACTCGAGCCAGTGAGCTTAGCTGCTGGAAGTAACAGCAGCTGACAGTCGTGTGGCAGGTTGTGCCTCGTGGAACTGCAACAGAGGCTGACAGGCAGCTCCTTCTTCTGCCTCCAGTTGCCACGGTCATCTGGGGTCAGCCCTGCTTTGCCTCCAGCACGGGGTGATCTCTGCTCAGCACCCCATCTCCGTCTCTGCACGCCTGCGGGACCGCCCTGCTCTGTGCTTTGAAGGGCTGAGCCTTTTTACTAGGACAGCATTGTCCCCTTCTTCAGCTGCACTGGAAGCCTCAGGGAGGGAGGTGTGGGGAAGCTGTTGGGCTGCAGGTCCTCAGGAGCAGCAGGAGACCTGGTGATGGCCGGTTCTGAACGCTGCTCCTGGAGGTCTGTGCCCCAGCAGCAGCACACGAGGACAGGACCTTCTGTTCCCTGACCCGCCTGTGTCATTGCAGACGGTGGCTGACTGTGTCCTCTATTACTACCTGACCAAGAAGAATGAGAATTACAAGAACCTCGTGAGGAGGAATTACCGGCGGCGTGGGAAGAGCCAGGTAAGAGCTGGAGGAGCGCGTGGAAGCGTCATCTCTCAGGCTGCAGCTTTCTCTGAGCCCCCAAATGGTGCTTTCCCCCCTCTCCTCACATGGAGATACTGTTTGCAGGCTGTGATGGGTTGTGGTTGTGCTCTGTGTAGCTTTTCAGCTTTTCAGAACATGCTGTTTCATGGCAGCTGGTGTTTGTCCATCCCCATACCAAGGCCACAGTGTCTTTAAAAGAAACAAACAAATCCAAGATGCTTAAAAAAGGGGTGGAGTGACTGTGGGAAACATGGCTGTGTGTCAGTAGCGTGGGGTTCCCATGCAGTTCTCTGTGCAAGAACCAAATGGGGTCTGTGTCTCTCTCCCCTCTGGAGATGGCAGCCGAGGTGACAGTGGTGACAGGGCCCCTGGGAGCTGGGTGGAGCTCCTGCTTTGCAGAACCTGCCAAGGCTCTTCCTATAGGTGAAGGTGTGGGAGGAAAATTACTTGAGTGGGAGTGACTTCTGGTGAAACCTGAGCAGAAGCATATAAATCTATCTGAAGTGCCAAAGGGTATCCAAGATGCCCATGGGGGTCTCCTGTGGGGCTGGCAGGTGTGGCACTAAAGCTAGCAGAGACCCTTAACCCTTTGTTTAAGGGCAGAGCAGGTTCCAGGGCACCACAAGGTGCCTGGAGGCAGGTGACTGAGTCAACCCTTACCATTACCATGGCCAAGATACAAATCTAGACATGACCTTGGCAGTGTTGCTGCTGATACCATGATACCCAGGAACAGATAAGTGCTAACCTTTTGGGAAGGTGCCTTATCTCCATGAATGCTTTCAGCCAGAGGCAGATCCTGCTGGTGGATCCCCAGGTCCATGAAGTGAGGGATTATTCATGTCACAAGGAGAGTGAGGTAGCCACAAAGGGACTGTCTCCCCAGATAATGTGGGAATAAGGATGGAAAAACTGGCCCGGCCTGTGACACCACTGACATCAGCAGATCTTCACGCTGCATGGCCATAAAAAGCAGCACTTGGGCCTCAATCCTGATTGGGAAGCAGATAGGTAGCCTCACTCCAGTTTGGTTTCTGCAGCATTAAGACATCAGAATAGCTAGCACATGACAAATGTCATGGACAGAGCCCAATTTTCCCTTCTTTTTTTTCAGAGATATTAGAGATGGATAAAGCCCTATTAGATTACCCAGTCCCTCTCCCAGCAAACACAGGGTGGTTCCCTCCAGTACATTTTTATAGTGTTTACCATGGTCTGTTTTGTTAGATCACAGCAACTAGAACATGAGGCCACATTTGTTTCTTGTTAGTGGTGGAGACATTTAGCACAGCTCATTCTGGTTTCAGTGTTAAATTGAGCAAATGTGAAGAGTGAGAGGCTTTGCTCTGCATCTGCCTACTTACCCCAGCAGCCACAGACCTGCCCATCCTGCACCCAGCAGGGACTATTTGTGTTTTGGGGTTTGAAATTACCCAAAGAATCGCTGGTTGCAGAATTTCCCACGATGTTTTCCACATGATCCAGCCCGAGCAGTGGAGACGTGTGCTGCCCTTTGGAGCCTTGTTCAGTGCCAGCCTTTAGAAGCAGGGACTTGCTTCATCGCCTGTAGGACTGTTTTTGCAAGTAGGAATGGCACCAAAGGGAACAATTTGCACCTCCCCTGGAGCAGACCTCAGCCAGAACGTCGTTGATTTTGAAAGAGGAGCCCCTCTGAGTCTGGGAGGAAGCAACACAGTGAATATTTCCCAGTACTGTTGGATGCTCAGGTGGAAGGTGGGATGTTCAGACAAGCTTGAAGAGCCAAGGACTGGCTGCATGATTCACAGTAGGAGAGAGGTGCAGAACAGCAGCTGCTGCATTCAGCCTGGAGCAGCTCTCCCACGGAGATCTTGGGGGGTTTTGAAATTCATGCTTTGTGCTGTGATACCTCTAGTATTTTCATCCATTTCCTGTAAAACTGCATGAGGGGAGTGCTGAAAGAGCCTGTGTGCAGGCTTGGGCAGGGCATGCTGCTGCTGCTGAGGGGCTGGGTCTGTGCTGAAGGCTCTGCTGGGGAGAGACTCCTTTTAGGGTGGCATTTGGAGGTAATAAAGGGATGAATATGTTGTTAAAGCTGGTGAGAGCAGTGAGGCATCTCCTTTGCACCTTTTCAGGGAGCTGGGGTCTCCCCTGGGTGTGGTGCTGATGGGATCTGCTTCCACACACCTGACTGGGTCAGTGTGTGACTGCACAGACCATCATGGGAGAGGTCAGATACTGGCTGGGATGGAGAGATGCTCCTGGTGGCATTTTGCTTAGTGAGTCTTTTTAGAAGCAGCTCAAATTCTGCCTGTGCTGCAGGAGTGCTCATTTGGGAGTAACCTGTCCCAAAGGCTCAGCCAGCAACCCTGCGTGTTCCCTGCTTGTTCCCAAGGGTCCTGGATTGTTTGGAACCCTGTCCAGGTTCCCTGATTCTGTTTTCCCTGTGGCCTGGTGAGGAGTGGGCTGAGTGGGCTGAGGAGCAGCAGCATTGGGCTGACGTGGCACTGCCAGCTCTGCCATTCCTGCCCAATTTCAGCTCTGCCATTCCTGCCCAGTTTTAGAGATGGTGACAGGGTGAAGGACAGAGGACACACAGGCATGGGCAGTGTGCAGGGAGGAGACAGAATTATAGACAGCCTTCCTGCAGCACATGGAGGCATGGCATCGTGTTCCCAGCACTGCCCCTGCTCCAAGCAGATATTTTCCTGCTGGTAAAGGTTCAAGTAGTTAAACACCAAAAGCTGAGCTTTAATTAATTTGGAGGAAGGGAAGAGAGGTTGGTTTTCATATCAGATGAGAGGAGAGCAGATGAGATCTGATACAAAGAGCATTTCGAGTGGCCCTATGCTGGTTTCTTGCTCCTTTTTTCACAGAGAGGTTGGTGGTCTTATTTGCTGTTGGAGGCTGCAGGGAGCTTGAGAGTGAAGGGAAGATAATTACACAGAGAAAAAAGCTGCTCTGTGTCAAGACTATCTTTGTGGCCTACTTATTAAAAGTCCATTAAAAAATAAGAATCACACTGCTCCCTGGCTGATGGTCCCCTGGCAAAGGATATTCCTCATAAAGCTGCTACTTACTGCTAAAAATCTCCTGCCAAGAGCAGGGACTTCACATGATTCCACTTCCAGTTTGTCAGAAAACGGAGCAGCCGCCCACTCGGAGGCAGGATGCTCCAGCACTCTGCATTCCATGGCACTGCTCAGTGGAAGGTACCCACATCCAGTGGGTCATAATGCATGATACTGAGGCTCCTGAGATTAAGATCTTCCTAAAATAATCGTGTGTTTGTGTATGAAAAGGAAATATAACCCTTTAAGGGGGGGAATTGATGGGAAGAGAAATAGCTTCCTCATTGTCATTTCGCACTGAAAAACAAAAAAAGAATCTGTGCCATGGTAAAACAGTCTGATCCAATAGTCAGTGTACAGTAATAAGCATAAATTTGCATGAGCTTGTAATGACAAACCCTTGTGTTGATGTGTCCACACAACTCAGGGTCTGTGGGAGTCGCTCTTCAGGGTATTTTAGCGTCTCTCTGTGAAACCTCTAAATTGTATAGCAGGGACACCAAAACTGACCATGTGCTTCATTCTTTGGGAAGCTGTTTTGTGGGAACACAAGTGTTGGGCTGACACCGGGCTGGAAGGAAAATGACTCTACATCAACATAATTATTCCATTTGGAGTGTGAGATTTTTTATTCCAGAGGCAATTTGCATTGATTTTGGAGTAACATTGCCCTTGTGGTAGTGGAACAGCTGCAGCATGCCAGATCTGCTTCCTGCCAGTGAATGGCAGGAATGGGGAGGGGGAAAAGCCATCATCTCCCACACACTGCCACGAGGGGTAGGTGGGCGACCATTCCACCAGGCAAA